>PVIR01000728.1:112560-154762 GCA_004026965.1 Petromus typicus | reverse complement strand
TCACAATATATAACATACAATGCTAGGACTCAGTTACATCTTCATTTTCTCATACCAGAGAAAAGATGCGATATGTACCTATCTGTGCCCTATTTATTTCACTTATGAGGATATCCTCAAGGTATGTCCATTTAAGTAGAAATGATTCAAACTTATCATTTTTTATGGCAGAGTAGTACTCCATTCTGTAGAAGAACCATAGCTTTTTTCTCCAGTCTCCAGTTGATGGACATTTGGGTTGTTTCCAAGATGTAGTAATCACAAACTGAGTTGCTATAAACATGGGTGCACATATGTCACTGTGATATGATTCTTTTAATTCTTTATATTCTTATATCAAGAATTATATTATTAATTCTTTATATTCCTAGCAGGGCGATGGCTGGGTCAAATGAGACCTCCAATCCTAGCTTTTTGAGGAATCTCCAAACTGATCTCCACAGGAGTTGTATGAGTCTACAGTCCCACCAACAGTGGAGAAGGGTTCCTTCTCCGCAGCGTCGCCAACATTTGCTGCTGGCTAATTCTGAAATGTCAGCCATTCTTTGTGGAGTGGGATGAAATCTCAGTGTTGGTTTACACCTTGATCATTTTTTATTCACTCTTGAATATAGGTTTTTAAATAAAAAATCACTTAGAAAAAACAAATAAAACTTTCTAGTGTTACAATCTTATGTATTTGATTCTTCCAAGGAAGAAACCATTAGTAATGAATAACAAACCCAACGTGGGTAGGTGTCATAAAATCAGTACAGGACCATATGGTTAAAGAAGTCTTCTCCAATTTACTTTCATGTTTCACTCACAGTAAGACCATCTGTATATTTATACACCCATAACATGATTTTACAAAAACCCCTCATTCTGTGAGATTCAGCCTGAGATGGATTCTATTCACTTCATTTCTATTCTCTTTTACTTGGCTCCACTGCTTATCTCTGGATACTTTGTGTTAAACGCTGGTATGTGGTGTGTGTCTGCCTAATGTAGCTCATCCATTAACAGTGGCTGATGACTAAAGCATGATATGACAATAGGTTTTAGAACACGACCATTGTGTAGAGATTGCTTCCCATACTTGCAAGTAGTGTGGTTTCATATAAATGTCTTAATCTCACTATACTTCACCTCCTTCAGCATTTGCCAGGTACCTCATTCATATTTTCCCATAGGTTTCAACAGATCATATGTGATACATGGTACATTTATACTCTCCCTGAATTAACTTATTAACATTCAGACTGACAATATTCTCAATCTCCACTGTCTGTCTCTTAAGAACTCAGCAAAAAGGATTAATTAGAGCTGTTTTATCAAAAATAAATTAAGTTGCCTATAAAGAAATTTATATTTTCTTAATGCTGACATCTATAATGCAGCTTTCTGAGAAAAAATGAGTGAAAAGTTTAAAGAACAGTATTGAAACATGAGAGTGGGGCTTGGAGAAAGGAGAGCAAAATTCTCACTGATATTTTTCTGAAATTTTGGTAACTTCCTTTCCAAAGATTGAGTTAAGAAAATACTGAAATTGAGAAGTGAAAAGGAAAGAAAGCTGATAATTAAAATGTCCATTTCCAAAGCATATTTTGTTATTGGCTGTTTCCTTAGGTTTTTAGCATTCTCACTTTCATATATATCTAATTAATAGATAACAATTTATGACAGCGTGTACATAAGAGGTGTTTATGAATGTTTGAGTCAAAGACTTAATGTAGTTGGTGTTGAGACCACCCATACAGTGAACATAGATAAGAGATTACTACTTAGAAGTTTTATGCCCTTTAAACTACAAACTGTTTAATTAGTCTATGCTTCCTTTCTACAACGAGTGTGCCAGTTCTAGAAATGTATCACTGTATAGATACTATAATGCTACTCTTCAAAATAAAAGGGAATCTCTGTAGGTAATGCAATGATATTGGTAATATTTAGAACTAAAGCTTACTTTTCCTTTTCCTCATCCTTTGTGAGGACTTCCAGTTAAAAACAGAATTTATAACAGAATCTGCTCTCATTTTTTTTTTCTCTCTAAATACCCACTGATCTCATGCCAAAGCACTTTCTAACCAGGTTAAAGTCCAGTTCTGTATGCACAATAGGCTAAGATTCAATTGACTTAAAATTTTACACTGACTGCCAGTCAACCTTATCATGAACTTTCATTATGTGCATATAATTAATTGGGTCCACTGAACAATATCAGTACTGAGTTATAGACTCTTTTCCCCTGACCATGTAATTAGGATATAATTACCCACAGGATATCAGAATGATGCAGAACCTTTCCTCTAACTGCACTCTCATTAGGAAACAAGTCTCCATGTACACTTATTCAATCAGTGTGGATTAATTAAAATGTTACTGAAATAAAAGAGAGTAGCAATAAAGAGTATCTGACATCTATTAAGAGAGTATCATTGGAGATCTGAGTGTACAGTTTATATTTAAACCCATTTAGCTCAAATAGGAATTTTACCATGCAATGAGATGTGCATCAGTGCACTAGGAATTCTGAGTAAATGTATCAATGTGTGTCATTGTATTTGAAAGTTTGTAATAAATGATGCCTACAAAATATTCAGCTGGAATCTAGAGGTACCCTTATTTTCTGATAATTCTATAAAGACATTACCGTTATGTAAAATATACTGGGTGGACAAAAGTCATTTTTAACCCAACATATTAAGCAATAATTTATTAACCCTATATTTCATATTATCGATCTGCCATACTTTTTTCTGATACAGTTTAAAAGAAATTCTTGGAAAAGTCCAGGATTATGTGTGACATTTTTCTTTTAACAAAATACCTAAATTATTTAAGCTAGCTCAATTAATTTCATTAGTATACTGTCTCTAAGCAGAACATTTGTATGCACCAAAGATACTTCCTTTTAAGAGGATGTATAATAGATCACATTACTATTATTTAAAAAAAAACTCAATGAAAAACAGAAAATTCACACAGAAACTGGAGGACAAGGGAGCAACATCCCATAAGAAGCTGCAGATCAACACAGAAGTATTACATCTAAAAGTTCCATATCTGTTTTTCTAGAGCCTGTCACATAGGAGTACTTACTAAAAGCACATTGAACAGATAAAAGTGATTCTTACATAAAAGGAAAAACAGCCTTAGTGAAGAAGATTTAATGAGCATTGACATAAAGAAGCTAAACAGCTCTATGCAATAAACCAAGATTATATAAGTATATATGTATATTTAACCTTTTAATGTTATCATATCTCCCTCACAATTTCTTAGATTTAGAAATAAGTATTAGGAACCTTAATTCTCATACTCAAAATTTGGCTTTCGGACTTATGAACAAATATTCATTGTTTTGTAATGAGAATGTTGAATGAGAATTAAAATGGACTAATTCATGCACGAAGTGTTATTTTTCATGTTGTTTAAGAGTAAATTCTAACCTGATTTACATAACCACTTGTTATACAAGAATCGTGAACCCTATAGTGTGATGTATGATATATGCATATATGTACACGTATGCATATTTTAAAATTTTGCATATAAAAATATTTATTTATGTTCTATTACAATGATTCACTCAGATATTAGGTTTTCTAATTGTAGACTAAAAATAATGGAAATAATGGAACATTTCTTCTAAAGAAATAGATAGATAGCCTCACACAAGTTTGCTTTATTTTTAACATAAAAGTTTCTTAGAATTTTGTAATAAAATTATACAGCTTTATCTGCTCACTAACAATCCTGCATTTGAGTAATATTCACAAAAAGGTCTATTAATTGGGGTTATTTCTCCAAATAAAACCACAATATTATAAACCATAAAACAAGAATATTTTAAAAATCGTTTTTTGGAAAAAAATATAAATTTTCTTGGCTAAGCTGAGTGGATATTTATGTTGTTTTAAATAAAATGTTATGTTAGCTATATTTTTAAAATCTAATTTTAAATATAATTTAGTATTAGATGAAAATATTTTGATTCTTCTTAGAATTCTGAAAATACTTTCAGTATGCTCTCTGCTGTAATATCACTTTATTTGAGATGTGAGGTAATGCATCTTATAATCTATCAGATACTTTGCACAAATACAAAATCATAATAAACACAAGCTTCAAAATTTCATAATCAAATACTTCAAGTTCCATCAAAGAGTCCAATGGGAGGCATATTTCACTACTAGCAATATCACTTCATTGTATGCATTAAACTCAAATCATTGGATTGTATACATAAAATGTGATATGCATTATCAATGATTGAAATATGCTTCCTTGCCACAGATGTATCTACTTTTATTCAATATTTATGACATTCGTGGATTTTCTTCTGGCTTCAAGAAAACAATTATAACTGATGTAAGTTGAAAGGACTGCAGAGATTATCCATTCACTCCGAAATTTCTGATCATCTATTGTTTGCCAGAATTGAAAGGTGTGGATGAAGAGTGAGCCTTTAATGTAGGTGGAGGTAGTGAAGATGCAATAGTAGTCACAAGGTACAGTTTTACCACACACATTTTAGATTCGGGTTTTATTATGTCAACTGTCGGGCTCTATGGGACAACAAGGAGGAAATTCATTTGCAAGAAGCAGACCTTTTAGCTCCAGATGGATGTAGAGAAAAGTTTCATAGATAGATTCAAAAGTGGTAGTTGAAGTCCTTGAATTGAACAAGATAGTTTAGAAAGAACCTAATAAGATGAGACTGGAATGAGAAGTAGAAACTTAGCATATATTTAAGAATAGAATTGAATGGGCTGGGGATTTAGCCCAGTGCTTCTGACACCTGCCTTACAAGTGCAAGGTCTCAGGTTCCATCACTGGAAACCACACACAACAATGCTGGGTGTGGAGACTCACGCCCACCAGCAATCAGAACCACATTCCACAGTGCTGGGCCTGGTGGCTCATGCCTGTAATCTCAGCACTGAGGAGGCAGAGGCATGAGGATTGCTGTGGATTCAAGGCCTGCCTGGGGTACATAGTGAACTTGGGGCCAGCCTGAACTATAAAGTGAGACCCTGTCTCAAAAAAAAACCCAAACAAAATATAGTCATACTTGGAAAGGATCTCCAGTATTCCTGCTGACAGCTGGCTGGAAGCAGGTCCTCCCTCCTTTGCCATAGCACTGACATAGGTGCTATGGAGAGCTCCCTGCAGGAGCAGTGCCATCCAGGAACAGTCCCTCCCCCCAGAGGGATCAAGGTCCATGACAGGCTGGAATGAATTATACAAGACTGGTCCTTCTGCTCAAGGTATGTACAGTTGTATGGTATGATTTTTGGACCAAAAGCCATTATGTTTCAGGCCAAGGCTAAACTATTTTTACGACTAATTTCATGTTCAGCATTCATTTGTCCCTTCCTTCTTCTGCTTCCCTCCTTTTCCTTTAAACATAAGTTCTGAAGATCCTTTTCACTATTTCTGAAATCACACAAAGCTTAGTCCATGCTTCCACTCTTCTACTTGGTGATCCAGCCTAAGACAGGACAATTGGATTTAGACAGGATGGCGAGAGTCGATTGGGGTGAATTTCTGTAGTTAGAAGTTAGGCCAATGTAGCTGAGTAGGAAGGAGGAGAATTTCACACGGCAAGACCATGTACACACCTGCAAATTTTCCAGCTATGGGAAGAGGTAGACAAGAATCCAACACATGAGTAAACATAGGAAATAATACTGTGTATGAGAAAGACTCTACTGAGAGAGATTCTATAACGCACAATGAAGCTGGCTCACCCTACTGAAACCATGTGTTGTTAAGTGGATCACAACCTGTCTGAATTTTTCACTAATAAGGGATTATTAAGCAAGCAACAAGAATCATGAAAAAATAGGGTTTTAAAGAGGACACCAAAGGATACAAAATTTTAAAAAACACTGAAAGACTGTAGTCTATAATTTGGAAATATTTATAGTTGGGATGAATTAAGAGCAATGTAATAACTCAAAGAACATTAATAGAGAGTTGCATTCCTCCTGGAACTGAGTTCCCTGTGCAAATGTACCAGAAAGAGCAAAGTGACAGGTAGCACTAGCAACAGAATTTGAGGCAACATATTTTATGGTATAAACTAGGTGGCAAGAGGTGGACAAGAGGGGCTACATATGATTATCATTTCCCACCTACAACTTACAGAGTTTGAACAAGGAAAGAAGCATAATACCAAGATAGAGATCACTGTACTATATGGAAAATTGAACCAATAGTTACTTACCCAAGACATTATTTTTCTCAGATTTCAAGCAAAAATTTGAAAAGAGACAAGCTTTCTTCAACATTAAAATGGAGAACAGTATGACATAAATCCTTTATGCTCCTGTCTGTTTCAGTAGAAATTGAAATTGTAGGTTACTTTTTCAAGATGGCTTCTATCCTTCAGAGCATAGAGGTGGGCAAGAGAATCTAATTTAGACAGCAATGACAAACAACATTTAACAGATGGAAATATGCTTGCACCTGGATATTTTCCCTGCAACTACCATGATCTTCTTTTGAAGGCTACAGCTGGAATCCTGTATTTTAAAGCTTTAATCTGTGCCAATTTAGCCTCACTAGTGTTTAGCAAAAATAGCCAGTTTTCCATATTTTTGCCAGCATTGGGTGTTATTCTCAATTAAACACATATGATCCATCTGATGAAAAAAAATAAATTTCATTGCTTTTTTATTTCTTTATTATTTATAAATGCCATGAAACTATCACATGACTTCTGGAATTTTCTGAGGTGACTAGAACACGCTGTCACACAAGAGTGATCAATCTTAGACTTCCATAACAACAAATCAACAAGAAAAGTTCTTCTAAAAGAGCATTACCAAATGCATTTAGTTTTCTTTACTTTTGCTAAGCTACTATGAAACTTAGGGGAAAATGCAAACCACTGTCATCAGATTTCTATGCTTTTGTGACATGAATTTTTAAGTTGTAACTTAATTTTGATATGAATTTATAGTATTTTATTGTGTAGTGAAGTTTCTGTTTAAATGAGCTACCTTGTATGTCTATCAATCCTTTGTCCAAGAATTTAAACCTCTCATTAATATATAGTTTTGCATCCTCACTGTTAAATCAGAGGTGTATATAAGATACACTGTATCTTGAATCCATATAAAATTGTAGCTTGAATCCATTTCAAATTTTTAATTTTCAATATTTCTAATTTTGTCTTAAAAAATCTCATGTACAGGTGAGAATTTTACAGTCTCAACAGATTTCTTCTCCAATGGACTTATATATTACATCTTAAAGGCCTTTTATTTTGGCTTTTTTTATAAACCATAATAAATCTGACATATCACACATGTGTCTCCTTAAAAATATATCACTTGTCTTAGGTATATCTATATTTTAGACAAGAAATATCACAGAAACTTGTTGAAATATTTTAAGAGCCTATTAAAAACAAACATCTAACCATTAAATTTTATCATATTTATTTGGGTAGAGGAAACATTATTGGCCACAATATGGGACCTTTTCCTTGAATATACTCCATTTACAATATTATATGTAGTCTATAGAATATAGCTCAACTCAGCATAAAAATGGGCTTTGAAGCCAACAAAGCCTGTCTAACTAGGACAATGTAAGGGATAAATGATTCATCCCTCAAGTGCAGTAATGACTCTTTTCCTGTCTCTCTGTCTTCTATTCTCACTTCTTTAAAGTGTATGTACATGAAAAATAGGTCAGATGAAAAACGACATGGATTTACAATGTATCCTAAACAGTACAGCCTTGTGGTGCTTGGTGGCACAATGTTATTTAAATCTATATTCTCTAAATTTATATAAATAGAAGGAGCTGCCCCTTCTGAATAATACTCTGAAATTGAATCTGAGTTAGATTTTCAAACTATGGAGAAAAGTAAGGTTTTTTTTTTTTTGCCTATCATTACTATGATGACAATTATGAATTGATTTATAATGAATATTAATTAAATGAATATTAAGTAATGACATTGATGAAACATTTAGTGAGAACTGACAATGTCCTTTATCCATACTCTTTCAACAAAAAAGAAAATTGCACAGGTGCAAACCTCTGGTAGATTACTTGAAGAATTTCTGAGAAATAGATGATTTTAGTAGCTGCAGCTAGAAGTTGAAGTAAATGGAAAAGAAGACTGAAGCTGCTAACGTTAAATAGCATAAAAACAAGCTCAGCGCACATGATTCATCCTTAGTCAAGCGTTCACACCTCCTGATCACATTACATTTCTGCAAGTTCTGTAACTAGCCGAGAGAACACTGTGGCAGGGAATTCAAAACCCAAATTTCAGAATCACACAGAATTCAGCTGTCTCCTTCCCTCCTCTAATTGGCTCAAGTTTAGCCTAGAGTTCACCATTATTAGCTCTCTGCTTGGAGTTATGGGAAAGACAGGGAAACAACTCCTCTGAAGTCCTGTACTCCTGGGGTAATGAAGAAGAGATACACCACCCTCCACTCCCTGACATCCTGAGCAAAAATGACTTACCTTGACACTCTCTCTAGGGAAAGACTTCACATGCTCTATGCTATTTAAGAATTAATCACCATTTTCACAACAGATAACTTACAATTTTAAATTGTGAAAGAGCAAGAAAAAATAGAAAAGAAGTCACTACAGCCCATGACTCTCGGAGGGCATCACACATGTGCTACATGGGCCGCTGTGGCGGTCACACCACCACCTGACTCAGCCACATTTGCAGTGAAGAAGTAGATGTAGCATTGGGACTATCTGACCCAAACCCAATGGATATCCTATATTTTCCAGATAGTTTTATTTGATTCTCTGTGAGCTAATGAACTTCATTATTTATCCCAATGGTACTTTTATTAACTCTATTCTTAAAGAATAATTCTTATGACAGGAAAATTATACAATGAGAATAATAGGATCTTATGACATGGAAGAACACACCACAGTTGGTACAAAATGACATAATGCTCAATGTATTCATTGTTTTACAACAAAAGACTTCTGCGATTGAGTGCCAATATTATTGGAATCTCTGATGATATGACTAAATATAAAAATGAGGTCTAATTATCACTTAAAGTTAACTGCTTTATAATACATCCTAGTCTCTATTTTCCTAAGGTAGAAATAGATTTCTACTACAGAAAGAACTAAAATCTCACTAGCATGGGAAAAGTGATCAGAGAGAAATTAGGAGAAATCAATCTTACACACATGTTCCATAAGGCATGACTGATAGTAAACAATGGAAAAGATAATAGATACAAATGGAGTCGCAATTAAATTGTTGTTCTCTCATGCAATGAGGCTACAGTTCAGTGAATAATACATTCCATAGTATTTGAAAACACATAAACATTTACTTATATTAGTTTAAGGGTTCAAACATGTTATAGTCAGTGTTACTACAAATAAAAATACTAACTCAACTAGCTAATTTTAACAAGCCACTATTTATAAATAATAGTTTAAATATTACTGTATAGAGATATTTAATATTTCCTTTGTAGTTTTCAAAGTTTTTATTTAATGAGTACATAGTTATTTTATGAGGCTAAAATGATATTGTACATATTAGGATACTACTGATGACAGATGATATTGACTGAATGCTTACAAAACACTGAGTATAGTGGTAAAACAATCTTCCTAAATGAGAGCATTTTGTGACTTTTTAAAAACAAAAAAATAAGAGTAATGTTCATCATTTGCCTCTCATAAAACTAGTGATGGAGCTAGAGTACATTTCTCTGAAATACAGTCAAACAGCAGTTTGACAAATGACTCTCCCACCTGTAATATGTGAGCACCTCATCTTCTTAACAGTGCTTAGTCATTTTCATTTCTCTAATGGATGCAGAATTTTATACAATCATATAATATGTATTTTCTTGATTAATAATGATATGAGTGTAAATTAATTTGTTTGTTCTGCATGTGTCTATTTCAAATCCTCTTGTAAGTGGGTTATTTGCTTATTAATGATGTATACCTGTTATTTTGGTAATTTAGGCAAAGTCTTTTGTCGCTATTCTGACCTATTTGATGGAAGAGATTTACTTTCCTATAGATTCAGAGTTCACGTTAGAACTTTCACCTCCTGTCTTCTACCCCTTCTGGGTGTCTATTATTCCATGCTTATTCTATTCTCATCCAATCTTCTGCACCTCACCTATTTTTCTAAGATGTCTCCCTCAGTTCTCTGAAACTATTGTCTATAATAAATTACCCTTTTCCTCTCTTAAGCCATTGCCACTTTAGACACAGGCTCCTGAAGAAGTCCATCTTCATGTTCTCTTTGCATCATTGCTTCTATATCTCTATGAGAAATCTCAGAAGATTCTACAAAATCATCAGTCTTCCAATCGCAAGGTAAAATCTCTCAACACCCGAGGCTCAAGAAAGATAAGTTATTCCCTCTACCCTTATTCATTACAGACACAGAGTATCAATTTCATGGAGGCTCTGTGATTACCTGGGATAGCATCAAGGATAATACCCCACAAAGCACCCTCGGAGTCCCTAATTCTTCTCCGTAAAGAACTCGCTGGAGGATCTGTCGATCTGTGGCTGAGTAACAGTCCTACTCTTTCATGGAAGTTATCTATTCTGAAATGAAATCAAACCTTAATATTCTAATTTCTTCTACGGTCTTCTACCTGGTTCCCTTTGAGCATTCAGATCTCATTTTCACACTAATACTTTCGTCTTTATTTCGCTCCATGCTCAAATTTATTTATTTTTCATCGCACTGGTACCAAAGGTATTTTTCTACAGCACAAGGCTGATCATGTGGTCTCACGTTTATTTTCAATAAAGATGAACTCCTTGGCATGGCATACCATTGTTCTCATGAGGGCCCATCCTGGCTTATCTGTCTATACAGCCCTACACTGAAACATTTTGAAGTTTCACAATTACACAATGAATTCCCTTGTTGCTCTTGTTATTGGAAAGAAACAATAAAAAGGGGAGAGGGAGATAAAGAGACAGGAAAGTAAACAGAAAGAAAACAAAGAGGGAAAGAAGGAAGCATTTAAAGAGAAGAGATCTAGCACTACATGTATCATATACATCATCTATCAATAATGATCTTACTTTCCCTTTGATTTTTATGAAAAGAAGAAAAATGGAAACAAAGCTTTTGTATATGAGTGGTAAGCTGAAGGGAGGGCAGGGGAAAAATAAGAACCAAGATACATCATGAACAGGTACAAATTCTCAATCATGAATGTGATCATAATACTTAAAATGTACTAATAAGCTCAATATAAAAATACAATTAATTGACACAGAAGACAATAGTTAAAAATTTAAAATATATCATCTGAATCAGAAAATAATGACTTTAAAGACATAGTAATAGTAATTAGGACACAAAGAGTAGGTACTCTTCAGCTATGCAGCCTCAACTCCATACTAACATTACACCATCATTATGCTGTAATTTATCAGCCTTACATATTAAGATGAAAAACCTTACATAATTAACAATTCCTTTTAGAGTAAAAGCCTTGCTTTTAAGTGATAGTAAAATTATAATTTTATACACAGTTAAATCTAAATTAAATCATAGAGTTAAGTATAATGTAAATTATTTACTTGCTTCATTTAACTCTTCAAAAATGCAGTTTAACATGTGATTTCCACATGAGACATTTGAGAACATTGTTTTTTTTTTTTTCCTGATGGTGGAAGAATTAAAAGCACCACATCAACTAAAGAATCATTGAATAAACATATATTTCTGTAAAGTAATTTCTCTAAAAAATACATATAAAAATTAAGAGGTGGCATAAGAATTAATCATAATTCTAGAGCTGATAAATTTGTACCTTCTTCTATGATATTAACTGTAAGAATCCATATAATCTACTTTATTGATTTCTTTGACTACACAAATATATGTACTATCAAAAAATCTTTTTAAAAGTATTGAGAACATGAGAGTGAAGACCATTATAGTAAAGGGATTGGATAGTAATAAAATAATAAGTTTACACTCCCGAGTGAATAGCATGTACACTAACATGATAGTCAAATATGGTTATAAATTGCACTCCAAGCTTCCAAAGCATGGAAAATAAAACATGATAGTAATGACTCACAAGTTTCCAAAGAATAACAGACTATGATAAAAAATAAATGAAAAAGGGTTTTTGTCATGTAATGGAGGAAAGAGATAACATCACTTTTTATTGCAAAAGGGACTTCATATGACTATGTTATAGAAGCCTTTCAATGCAGTCAATTATGGAACATTGAAGGCTGATATCACTAAGTGAAATGAGGAGGTGTTAAAACAACAGAGCCCCTGTCTATCTCAGGTTTGATACAGAATTTAGAACACTGAAGAGAGGAAGCTTCCATATGCTGAAATGTACCTCTTCCAGATGACATTCTTAGTTTTTTGCAATATCACTTTCTGTAAGATTGGATAACTCTGATTTCAGCTGTAGCAAGAATTAAGAATGCATTTTAGAGGATTGCTTAGAAGCACAACATCTCAACATTTATTTTCCAATTGATTGTTATGAGTTCATGGCTTTTTAAAAGTTGCTTGTCATGAACTTTGACTGAAGATTGTGACTCAGTTTACATTTGTTTGTAAAACAAGGAAGATTGAGAAGGAAATCTACCTTTTTGGATAGTTCTGAATTCTTCTAAATATGGCAATAAATAGACTACATGGGCAAAAATTTCCTTTTCAGGGAAAGCAGCACCAGTACTTAAGCATAATCATGGAAGAATCCTCATAGAAATCCCAGAGCAAGTGAATTTTAAGAAACATAAATTCCGGACAGCACTCTAAAAATATACTCCATGCCAACAGCAAATTAAGGAAACAGTGATTATATCTGATATATGGACACATTGGTGACAATGGTGATTTATTTTAGTTTTAGAGTAATTTAGACTTATTTTGGTGGCAGAAGACATTATTCTAACTAGTATTCTTTGGAAGCCACAGTGCATGCTTGTGAATAACCTTACCATCTGTGAAGAGAATATGTTAATACCCACATCAAATGAGCATGTCTTGACTGGACAATTAGCCACAGTAAGTAGTATATCTTGGGGAGGGCAAGGATCTAAGAAGAATGGTACAATTTTTAGATTGGATCACTGTAGAGGCACTCCAGAATAAGAGTGAATCATTGTCATGGATCTTGACCTGTGGCATGCTGTTATGTGAGTACAAGACTAAGCAAACTTCAGCCAAGAATTGGGCATCCACACTGAGCTTCTGTACCCCACAGACTAACAAATTATTGATCTTAGATTCAAAAGTTAGGAAAAAATTCAGTAAACTGGATGTCATAATTTCTTTCTTTTCATTTTTTTAGAACATATGGACAATGTCTATGGACATGGTAATAACAAAGTCCTAATCCTCATTGCTTTTCTAGAGAACATTAGCCTACTCTTGGAATGCACTGTAATTCCCAGGGTACTATTCCAAACACCTCTCATTGTAAAACACACTTTGTACCTTTGCATTCCTCATTTCTTAGACTAAATTCTACTACTGATTCTTACAACTGTTACTGTGCATCTGTCCTGACTTCTCTGGTTTCTTCTCATGCATCATATTTGGGAGAAAGCACAGTCTTATTATGACCTAACTGTGATCATTGTACTCTTAGGCCAGGAGTGTAGCTGGGGAAACAGAACTGAATTTAACTAGTGCAATTAAATTAGCTAAACTTACTGATATTGTTTTACAAAATCCATTGTTATTAACTAAAACTGACTGAGCTTTATCCTTGGCAATCATATGTTCTTCACTGACCACTTAGCTACCTCCTTTTGATGTGGTTGCTGTAAAACTTTTTCTCAATTCTCAAACTACACACAAGCTTTACAGATCTTCAGTCTGAGCCAATGGTTCAGCCCCCCATCTCACAAAGAAAATGGAAGTAATTCATCTGTTTCCCATTCTTGTGTCTCGTGAAACAGATTATTGTTTTTAAATACAAGTCAATCATTTCCTCCTTCATCAAAATCCTCTAAAAGCTTCCTACCGAATTCAGAGTCAATATTAAATGTCTTACAATAGCCTGTATTATTTTATACAATATGAAAATCTCGAGACAGCTTTATCTTTTTGGGATTTTCTCCCTAGTTGGTCAGATCCAATGACTAATTGCCATGACCTTCAAGCCTGTCTCAGGAACTAAGTCTTGGCCACACCCTTGTCTGTGGAACTATCACTGGGAAGCTGCATGATGACTCCAAACCTGAAGTTCTTCATGCAACTATCTCTTCAGTGAGAGATACCAACTGCTTTTTTGTAACTGTAGTCCCAGGATTTCTTCTTTTTACCCACTTAGTGGAAAATACAATCAGTAATTATATGTCTATATATTTAAATATAAAGATAACACTTAGATATTATTTTTTAAAATAAGAGGTTATTACTTTGGACTGAGTTCCTGCCCTAAACCCTACAGATAAGATCCAGTGAAAAGGAGTTACTCATGTTAAATACACACAGCAAGCAGGGAGATCCCAGAAGGGATCCTGTTACTTGAAAAGAAGAGATTCTAGTTTATCTGTGTCCATAAAATAACATCACTTCCTAAGTACTATTTGAAATAGTTACTTTGAAAGTAACTCTGTCTGACTAATGAACCAATCATATTTTATTTTTGTACTCCCTTCTCATTCTAATCTTACAATATCTGTGATTCTGCTATTTGCCCATTTGAAGCTTTCATGGCATGTACTGTGGAGGTGTCCTGCATTACAAACAATAGGCTCAATTAGATTTAAAACTAAATTCTTGATTTTATCATTTGATGATGTACATATACAGAATGAAATAATTAATACAAGTTAGCATATTCATTTCCTTACAAATGTTAACTCCTGTCTACAGTTGTGTGTGCATGTGTAGGTATGTGCCTGTGTGCATGTGTGATCACATAACCTGCTATCTAGTTTCTTGACAGATGTCCAGTATTAGTAACTATGATAATCATCCTGTGACTCTGTATGTTAGATTTTCATACTTGCTCATGCTCTGTTAGTGCAACTCTGTAACTTTGATCATCTCACTTTACCCCTTTTCCAACTCCTGTTAACTGCCATTGTACGCTTTGATTCTGTGTTTTTTGAAGTAACAGGTACTAAATAATGAATTTATTTCTATTATTTATTGTCTATCTCTCTCCAGTGGGGAAAGAAAACTCTAAAAAGTAAAGATTTGTTATTGCTTCCTACTGTTTTCTTCCCATCCATAATATATTGTGGCAAATACTAGGTACTTGATAAATATTTATTGAATTATTTAATTAATACTTTTGGCATAATTCCTGGAAAAGTGTATGTGGTTGGTGAGTAAGTGTTATGATCATTACATTACCTAATAGTACTCTATTCAGCATGGCGATCTTAAATCAATATGGAATGTCTATGCTGCAACTTTGTAGAGTTTTAGATTCAGAATAGAATCATGATCTGAATATATATTAACATGATAATAAAATCAATTAACCAAATCAGATCCTAGTAGGAAGAATGTTAGGTGCATAAACATATAACACAGGAAGTTAGAACACAAGGATGCAAAAACAGGCAGTTAGACACTGAACCCAGGAAAGACCCTGGCGGAAATAACCAGAGAAGCACAAAAGGAACTGGCAGAGTGAGGTGCCATGCAAGGCAATGAAAAGTCAACATCTGGGAAGGAATAAATCATCCCTAGGAGCTGAACACTTCAGAGTGGACAGTGCCAGTGAAGAACCAACTGGCACCATTGGCATACAAATCTTGGTTAACACCAGAGATATTTAATGAAAAAATAAATCTTCAGATTTACAAGTGTCTGGAATCAGCACAATAAGATTTTGAAAGACTATTAGAAGAGGATTCCAATAACATGTTTTCATCTTTGATTCTCTCAAATAAAGAAGCAGTAGGATAATACGAATCCATTTAGTGTTACTACATGACCAGAGACTGGCAGACAGGATTGATTCTCCCATTGAGTGAAACGTGAGGAAGCATTCGGGTATAGGATGACACAACCAAAATTTTTGAAAAGTTAAAATGTGAGTCAAGGATGCATCTGAATCAGTACAATTCCTGTATATTAAGAGATGAATAAAATGTTGTAAAAAATTCTTGGCTCTCTCTTTTCTATGCCAATACTTTAAATGAATAAAAATGATACCGTTAACTAAAAATGCAAAGAAACTTCATGTAACTCTTGTTATTTTTAATTAATTTCATTTATTTAAGACTGCCTAATAAATCTTAGAAGAAGAAAGGAAATTTAGAGTTCAGTATTGCTATCCTCAGCACTATAGAGTCATTTTCTTTCCTCCTATTTATGTGGTTTGAGCAAATGAAGAGCTCTTAATAATTTTTTAAATAAAGGCATTTAAAACTATAACCAGTATTTTACAGATAATTACAAAATGAGTCATAAGTGGGTGCAAATTGAGTAATTTGATTAATTTCTAGGTTGACCTTTACGAAAGTATTTGTCTAACATTTCTTAGTTGTTACATTTTTATTATAACAAACCACAGTTCCAACCATTAAATTCCCATATTGTTTTAAGGAATAAGAAATAGAAGATGAGTAGAAAGTAGCTTGCTTTGTAAAATAACTTTCACTGTAGAAACAATTTGAATTTTGAAAGTGATTATTTTTCTTTGAACAGACCTGCTTCCCTCCCTATTGAGGACTGTGCTCTGCAGAGTTACTTTGCTCATGCATATTTCATTTCTGCATTTATTGAATTAAGTAATTATTTTGTAGGTAGTTAAATTTATTGCTCAATAATTTTTATTTTAAAAAATAGCTAATGGCAGGACATAATTTTATTTTCAAGGTTTGTGTCATCAGTTTTGGTAGCCTCTGACCTAAAGGAGAGACCTCAACACTGCAGATATATAATGTGCATCCCCAGCAAAATTGGACATAAGAATAACTTCATTATTCTGGGAAGCTAGATCTATAAAATATGTAAACTACAGAAGTGTTCCGCGGTACAGTTTCTGGTAAGTAAGGCATGACTAAGTGGTAAAACCTGAGTCAGCTTCGGTTCGAGCGCACCTTTCTGAAAAGTGTACTGTGAAATGAGGGATAAAGGAAATAGAGTGAGCAAAGGTGTTCTGCTCCGAAGTGCGGAAGTATATTAGATCAGCAAAGCTCTGCCTTAATGAATGGAAATTAGCCCAGGAAGAATTTGTGGTGTAGTACACCAGTTAGTAGCAGTATCCCCGAGTTCTATCAGAATGATACGGAAAAACTCACCAGTACCACGGGGCAGATAGTTGTGGGTGGTAAAATATGGTCCTTCAGAGGCCCACAGTCACATTCGGGTTTTAGGTGAGAAGCGCATTTATTGTGCAACTGGAAAAGGAAGCACAGAAATAGTGTCAGACTCTACGCGATGAGAGCGAACGCCGGACGGATTACATTTCAACGGAGATTCCAGCAAATATGCAAAAAGGACACTCAAAAAATCGCAAGAGCAAATGAGCAAGAGCAGAAGAAATCTACATCACATCCATTTATTTACATTAAATAATTAAGTAACTCGCATGACTTAGCCTATATATTTTTCTGATTCTCAGAAATTTTCATATTATAACTGTGCTTTAAGTTTCATACCAAAGCAGCCTAATTTCTTTGACAAACACAAATTATCACCAATTCCAGTCTTTCCTCTGCCTCTTAGCACAATCTTGAAACTGCTGTACACTGTGCATTTTTTTTTTTTTTGACCCTCCCGTGTTCTCAAAGTCACTCCAAAGTGCACGGCTCAGTATGGGGCATAATTGATCCCATCATTAGCTTTAACTTTGTAATTCAATATGTAAATGTAACCAGAGATTCATCTCAGTAGGAGCAGGATATAAATAAAAGGCGATGATTATGATTATAAAAATTTAACTTTACATTGTATTTATAAGCTCAACATTATTTTAGTGTGTAACCGTATGATGCATATTTATTTTTCAATATATATGAACTCAAACTGATATTTTTATCAACCTTGATCACAAATTTAAATTAAGATGCAATGTTATAGTAAATACCAGTACTTTTACTTATTTTCAGTGTTTTTGTTGCTTATTGAGACAAAGTTTTACTACAGTTCAGATGATACCAAATTTACCATATAGGTCATGCTGGCCTCAAACTTGTGGCAATCCTCTTGCCTCAGCCTCCAGACTTCTAGGTTTACTGGTGTGCATCACGGTGCTTGGTTAAATACAGTGGACCCTTGACTTCTCAACTTGGTAAATTCTGAGGGCTGGCTGTAACTCAAGTTGGTTAACTGTAACTCAAGTAACTCAGTACTGCTGATGGGTGGATATATCCCGGAGTACGGGCTATAGCTAACAAGAGGTGGATGAATCTCCCACTGACCTAATCAAATGAAGTTGTTCATATGTCAGATCAACCATAACTTGAGGGTCCTCTGTCCTAATGTTTTTAAATAAAGATGATGGTTTTTATGGAATGACAAGAGTTGATAAAATTACACTTGCTTAAAATCATCTAGAGATTTCACCTTCATCCACTATCAACAGAAGTGAAATATTCTACATTAGAAAAACTGCATTGTAATTGGATGGCAGATCTTATTTAAAACACAAACAAGCCTCAGCTTTTTAGTTCTGCACAGGAGGCTAACCTGTGTAAGCTGGGGCCAGGTTCCATCACCTCTGGAAGAAGATAATTAGCAAACAATCCTAAGTGAGCGCCAGTTTCTTACTGACAGTGAACTTCTACTGAATAGCTATTTCCTTACCCTAGAATATATGTCTCAATAAATCACTGCCTCAGAGTTCAGGCTATTTGTTCTATAATTAGTGCACATACAGATACATCGCATGAAACAGAAATATCTTTGCACATATCTTTATCCATAATTAGCAGTTCTGCTTCACAAGAGCATTTAAACTTCCCTTTGAAAAAGATTTTTGATATTTCTATGAGGCTGTGCTGCTCTTTGTCAAAAGACAAGAAGTGTTGAAGCTATAGAGACACTTGAGTCCTCAAGCACAGTGGGACCAAATAAACTAATACTCTGAATAGGTGAATGAAAATGTGTGATTTCCTCAAATACATCATTAATTTATTGGACTTATTGTCTTAAAATAAGTCTAGGCCTGGCATATTTGGGTTCAGAGGTAACAGATTATTATTACGTGTTGTGGAATGAATCCTCACACTCCAAAAGGATGTGTCCAAGTCCTGACCCCTGACACCTATGACTGTGGACTTTTTGGAATTAGTCTGAATTCTTGTTCTAGTGAAGCTGCTTCACTGGATCTGAGCCTAATCCAATGACCAACTGATATCTATTGAAGAAGACAAACGTCTAGACAGAGGACTACAGACACAGACTATAAGAGTATGTGACCACATGGTTGGTAGCTACAGTCCAGAGAAAGCAAACAGTTTCTGGCAACTAGCTAATCCCAGGCAGAGGGAAAGGTCCTCCCCAGAACATCAGAGGCAGTGCGGTCTTCCCGCCAGTTTGTTTTAGCTTCATAGCCTCTAGGTCTATGAGAAAACTTCTATTGCTTTACACTTATATTGTGAAATTTGGAATAGCAGCCCCAGGAAACTAACTTACAACCCACAGTGAATAGAGAACTACAACCAAAGGTTGTGTAGGTGACTTAAAGCACTCCTGTGCACACCTGCCACTACGGGGTACTCTGATTTTGGTACAAATCCTTTAAAAGTGAAAATGTAAATGCAAAGTCCCCTCAACTAGCAGCACAATAGAAGGTGACAATGCTTGTGTGCAGAACGGCAAAGGGTTGAATTTTCATTCTGACAACATGCTAAACTGCACCAGCAAAGGTGCAGGGAGAAAAGCTTGGAGCAACCTGCCAGGTGCTCAAGGCTCCAGTCTACAGGCCTCAGCCTAATGCAGGCCCCTGTAGGTTAACAGGGATGGCAACTAAGTCAGTGGCTTTGGCATTTAGAATCAGAAAGAAGTTCTAAGGACTCAGCATTGAGCTGTTGAGGAGGTAACTGAGGCTGAGTGAAGGTGCTTATAGGGTTTGACAGTCTCTTTGGGTAGAAGATGGCAACTAGTCCTAGGAAATATTGGCCTCTGGAAGGCTAAAGGAAGCCACCAGTAAACAAGGACACACAGTGCAAGTGTGTAATTCTGCACTGGGTGACGTGATGCAGAACAGCCTCAGGCTTTTATAAAGAATGTTACCTGGTAGACGTACATATAATCTAGTGGGCTACTGACTGCAAGATAGTGTTCAGAAGGGAAAGCTCAGAATGGAGGATATATGTCAGAAGTACCTATCATTTTATAAGCTGAGTTAAGATGGTATGACGTCTAATTTATGTGCCAAATGTAGTTGACAAAATATATATGAAAGCCAAGGAGATAATCTTGGCTTTCAGGGAGAATGAGGCAGGAAGATTGTGCATTTAAGAGTAGGCTGCTCCACTTACTCATGTTGCAAAAATAAAAACTGGAAGAAAGGAGGCTAGAGAGACAGCTCAGCATGAAGGCCTCAAGTTCCACCCTCAGTAATGAACAGAAGTTGCCAGTGGGATGAACTGTATTGTAGGGTTACTTTTCAAATGTGAAAGGGTCATTTTTTTCTGTGAACCTAAAAGTTCTTTAAAATATAAAGTTTATTTAAAGAACAAAGGTTAATAAAAAAGAAATAGTGCAATGAAATTCAAAAAATAATTTTAAGGTTAATAGAAATACTCTGAATAGATTCTATTTATGTGGCATACTTATTGGCATAAAATCATTCAGCTTTACTGTTTGAATACAGATGTTTCTATGTGTACATTATTTATATATTTTTTTTTTTTTGGTCAACAATTCAAAAGAGGGACAGAAGAGGATTTTCTGGACAGTAGCAATTGGTGCTATGAGCTAAATCTTTCCTACCATACTCTATGCGTTGGAAATTCACACATTAGCAGTTGTTGGACATAAGACCTATGGTGAGAGGAAGTCCTCGTGGTGAGGATCTATGATGAAGTGGCTTTTTAATAGAGAAAAAGAAATGCAACCATGGACAGTTCTTCTGCCTGGCCTAGAAATAACTTCCTCACTCTGTGACAGCAAGAAGGTCTTCTCTAGATGTGACCTCTGGACCTTGGACTCTTCCGCCTCTGTATTAAAAGACAATGAAGGTTGAGCCCTGCCTGCTTGTTCACCCGGACTCTGAGTCAGCAAAACACTGAACTCAAAGATCTCTGTCAAGAGTAGCAACAAAAGAGGGAGTTGATGGATCCTGACTCATGAGGAAATAAAGCAGTAGGCACCACAGAAAAAGGATTACTATCTGTTTTTTAAATTTTAAAAAATGTTCACAATTCTCTTTCAATTTTAAAAATAAGACAGAAATACTCAGATCACTATTTTGTATGTCCAGAAACTCCCATTCTTGTTAAGAAATTTAGGTCCATAACTCTTGTAATATGAACCAGCTCTTTCTGCAAATGAATAAACAATTGGAAATAATTGCAGAGCATTTACCAGTAACACATAATTTAGAGCCAGAGCTATGCTTTTTGGAAAAAGTCTGTCTCAAATTTGGAAGGGCTATGTGTGTGTGTGTGTGTGTGTGTGTGTGAGAGAGAGAGAGAGAGAGAGAGAGAGAGTTTTCTTGGAAAGATTTGAGAAAAGAGTGATGTGCAGAAGAGAAGAGAAAACAGGGGTGCCAGAGAAGTTCAAAAGAGAAAAAATAGATCATTTTCCATAAAATTGAGATTAATGAAGAGGAGACACAAATCATTCCTCTAATGAAGAACATAGTTGTCTGACTTGGATAAATAGCATTATAAATGTAGTTTTCCAACTTGGATAAATATAAATATAGCTGCTACTCTCCTTTGATCCTGGTACTTTGCTCAGATAGGTGTAGGACACTACATGAATGCTATTACTTTATAAAGGCAAGCCTTTCTATACGGCTTTGTGAGTTTTAAGCATTATTACTAGAGTTTTCATATTTTAATGACTAAGTATCCTTATATGATGTCAAGTGTTAATCATCAATACTCACAGAGTAGACATTCTCTTGTAAAGCCGAAGTAAAAGATATTGACTTATTCTGGTGAATCGTGCCTGACTAGGAGCCATTATGGAGACGAGGAACAGTTCACAACACAGTCCAGACTGAACGCCTGGGAGAAGAGCGGCCAGCAGAGGGAGGATGTGTAAACAGTGGCATCTGAGAGTAGCCAAGAAAGGGAAGAGAGAATCCAGGTGCTCCTAGTGCCTGGTTTAAAGGTGAGAGCACAGAAAATGAGCTGGCCCAGTGTTTTCATTTAGGATCTTGTTTTTGTTTTTAAATGGTTTCATTTACAAGAGAAGTGAAGGCTTCATTGTAAGAGTTTGACTCTGGGTCTACAAGGGAGCAAACTAGCATCAAGATACTGTAAGAACTGACTGATAGATTTGTATCACTAAAAATATTGTACTGTATTTTTAATATCATCTTACCTATCAGACACAGATTGAAGTACTGCAGCCTAATATCTGAAAACAAAACTTGCATAGTATAAGGTTTGAAATTCAATATTTCATTGTCAGAAGAATAACACTTGACTCATTAAATTAAATTTATGGAGAGCTTTCACTAAATCCAATGTTCCATCAAGAATCTTAATTAATTAGTAAAAAAGCCATGTGACACTGACATTCATTTGAAAAGACTGTAATCTCACAGTGTGGACAAGTTTATCACATAAACCTGAAACCCTTGGAGAACAGTTTAGTCTTTTCTTTTGGTATAAAGTAAAAGTAGATAAAGTATTCAGGAAAAAGAAATATTGTCAAAGAAAATTTCAAAGAAGATAAGGAATTGAGTCCTTGATTTGTAGTGAGAATATAAAAAATAGTCTGTTGAAGGGAATAGAGCAAGTGAGATAAGGACTAGGAAAGCAGTCTTTCCAAGAAACCATCGACTGCTACACACAGCTACTCCAGAGCATGTGTGTGGAGGATAATTTGATCAAGGGCTTAAGTTTGGGTCCGAGTTTTGAGGAGCTGCATACCAAACTGAGCCTGGAGGTATCGAGGTTAATGGAACGATTATAGGTTGCTAAAAGAGGCAGATGATAACAAATTAGTATTTTTGGAAGATCTTCCTGGAGGTGGTATGTAGGCTGCAATAGAGAAAAAGTACCTTCTGTCGGGGAGACAAGCCAAGAGATTCTGACTCGAATCTAGTCAAGAGGTGCTAAGAGCTGGTGCTAGGGTTGTGAATGTGGAGACAAAAACTCAGATTTGAGAGAGATATTTTAAGGAAGAAATGTCAAAGCTCAGTGATAGGTTGTAAAAGTTTGAGAGAGGGGGAAAAACACAGGAGTACAGAAATGGAGTCCTGACTCTGTTTCCAGAGACTGGAGCCTGGCCCGCCAGGTCTGACTAAATGGATGAGCCCATTGGAGTGGCTCATCTTGAGTACAATCGACTTGGCTGCACTACACGATTCACATCTCATTGGGTGCTTTCAGGATACACAGGTGCAGTTGTGACGCAGCCTGGCACTTCCAGAGCCCTCCAGAGATGACAGGCATGGGTATGAGAGTGTGCAGCCAGTGCCCTCTGGATGACAGGGTTATTTTAACAGCACCCATGTGACATTTCACCTCATTCACTAGATATGAAGTGAATGATCATTAACTCCATTTTACAAAGTCAGAGAAGGGTCAAAATTAATTGTGTCCATGACCCCAAATGACACAATGAGTAAGTGACAGAGATCATTTTAAGAATCTCGTTGACCTGACTTATACTGTTAAGTCATTTCCAAAAGTCATATATAAAAAGAAGTCAAAGCTTTTAAAAGTACCTCAAAATGGAAACACCCCTTTTTCTCTGTTTCCCTCCCCAGTGATTGTGGAGCCATCTGACAGGACTTTTAAGCTCCATCCCACCTATGCCCTGCTCACAGCTGTCAAAATAACTGTGAGAGCTCTTGTTACATCATGATCCTTTCTGGAAATTGTAAGGAGTAAACAAAATAAATTTAGCTGTTCAGAACAAATCAGAAGTATAAAGGACGGTGTTTGTTAAGTGCAGGGCAGTTCTATACTAACATTCTCAAACAATAGGCCGACCACACATATGAATGCTATTAAATACGTCTGCTCTGAAATAAATCTGTTCTGTTAAGTAGACAAGAAATCATTAAACTAATGGAAGTCTTGCTGCAACTTGTTAAAATTAAAATTCTAAAAGTATAAAAAGTCTGAAATTACTTTCAGACTATATATGCTTTCACACATATGTTAAGTTTTTAAATACTGTGAGGCTTGCTTAAGAAAAAAAGTTGAGGATTTAGCTCAGCAAGGTAGAAGACAAGTTTGAGTTTGATCCTTGGTAGAAGGGAAAGCAAGCAAGAAAGGAAGAGAGAGAGAGAGAGAGAGCAGGAAAGAAAATATTTGACACCAAAAGAAGAGAAAACCTTGACACCATTGGGAACCCTTGAAATCATGAGTTTAACATAAGATGAGGTGAGCAGCCCCAGAACTTTAGAGAGTTTAGTAGGAAGGAGGCTATTTTGTCTTTTCTTAATTCTGAATTTATCCCCTCAGGCTTCCCGGATGGGTCTTCTTTCCCAAATAAAATTCAAGGATTGATTCCTTTTAAGATTGGATTTGAAGATGTTGACAATTTATGTTGTGCTCTGCTGTAATGACCAAGAGAATTATTTTCATGCATTTATTTATCTTTACTGTAAGAACAGAAGGTTTGGAAGACAATGAGTAAACCGATTTAGGAGAGCTTTTTCCAAGCAGTTTCTTGGTAACACTGTACTTTTGCAATGAAAGGAAGGTCATCATATCTTGCAAGGTCATGGGAAGTACTGACTAAAGATAAAAGCGTATTCATGAACGAGCACTAGATGAAGATGATGCACCTACAAATGGGAGAAACCATTAAAACAAACAAACAAACAAAAAGGAGAATGAGGAAGACATAGAGAATGAGGAGAAAGAAGAATGAGGAAGGCAGATAGAGAGGAAAACACCTCAAGACGCATGGAGTACTGACAGGAGAGCAACACTGGTGGCCTTGTGCAGATCCCGGAGAAAAGAAAGGATGGAAACTAACCAGGGAGGAGAGGAGAAAAATTCAATTTAAAAATACCAAATCTTTAAAAGTTTTTCTATCTGGAGTGGCAGCAATACAATTTTTAGTGTTTAAGCTTCTCATGCATTTAAAATATTTCTTCTTCTTAAGAAATAAAGAATAAAAATTAGAAAATTAAAGTATCATCTTGAAATTTATTTTTAAAAAGGAACATGGTTTGAAATATAATGATAAAATGTATTCTTATATCCTCTAATTTCAGTTTATGTTAACATAATGATATAATCAACTATACAGTAAAAACAAAAGGAAGTCTCCCATAAGATCTTAAACAAAACTATATACATATTTTATAGATATATAGCAACAATTTTTATTGTACATGATTTTTAAAAAAAAAAAAAGCTACTGAATTCTTAAAAATAAGAATAGTTCATGTATGTAATTTAAAACATTAGGCAATTCATTTTAACAACCAACATTTAAAAAAATAAAATGTCTTTCATAATTGAGAAATTTTCAAAGTATAAATGCAGTGTAACTGAGTAAAAGCTGAAAATTATTGAAGAAAGTATGTTCACTTTTAAAAAACAGTTACTTAATTGTATTTTTGAAATGTAAGTCATAAATTGTTTTGCTCATTATGCTGTGTGTGTGTGTGTGTGTGTGTGTGTGTGTGTGTGTGTGTGTGTGCGCGCGCGCGCACGCACATGCATGCTTATGTGCTTGTTTGTGAGAATACTATTTAATCAGTAGTTTGGGAACTGGGAGTTGGATACTGCAGAGAAACTTATTTGCTTAACTGATTCAGTACCACCTGCTGTTTTAGGAAGAGTCCTATAAAAGGACTCTTCAAACACTGTGCTGGGGAAAAATAGAAAAATTCTAGTAACATATGTGTGTACTCTACAAAGAAAAACAGATACTCTGAAAAAATGTAGATTCTAATTAATGTCCAGAAATTAAACATAGAACAGTAGAGGTTCCATATCTCATTTTTATTGCAAAAAAGCTATTTGAAGCTGTTTTTGACAATCCTGCACCAGGTAAATTCCTAAAGTTTCTCAAGAAAAATCAGTTTTTCTTAATCGCCTGTCCTACTAACGATTAGCATCTATGTCTAAATCACTTTTCCTGCTATTTAAGATTCAACTGAGTGAATGAGGATATAACATGTTGGGAACTAGAATAAAATGAGTCTTTAGAATCAACAATACTTAGAATATGGATCTCTCTGCTTTTAACCTCACCCTGTGGTGAGGGACAATTAGCCCAACTTTATTCTTAATTTTACTATATAATTAAGTTTTTGGAGTTCCTTGTCAATTTCTCTTGCCACTATTTTAGCCATAAATCTACTTTAAGATGAATTTACCATCTTTAAAAAAGGAAAAGACTTATAAAATAGAGTTATGAAATACAGGCAAGGTCTAACTCACCCAGTCCACATCTGTTTTTATTGTCTACCTGTAAGCATGGTCTCCATTTCTTTTCTTGGGATCCTCTATCATCGCATGACACTCAGTTTGAAAACTATACAATAGTGTGAACTGTGACCTTGTTATCAGTTCTAAAATTCTCTATTCTGGAGTGAGTCCCATTAGAAGCCCAAAGAAAAAAGAGGCGTCCATGATTTCAGGTTAATGTGTTCCAACGTGAACGCAGCTCTTGTAGGTAGAGCTATCAGGAAGGCCTGACCTGCAGCCTCTCTCTGCCTGAGAGCAACGACTACTCACCGTGATCTGACACCACACACAATGCAGTCCTGTCAGGCCCTGGTAGCATTTCACTGTTTTGTGACACTTGTCACACTTGGTTGGGCAGTTGCCTTCGACCCAGTAATGGTGCATGACCTGGAAGAGAACGGCAGCGTGGAGGTCAGAAGCAGGCTCCATCATGGCTGCTCCCAGCCCATGAGCAATGTCGCGAACTTACGTCTGTGTTCTTTTTGGACTTCACGTAGGTCTTGATGCAAGAGGGAGGCGCTCTCGCCACACATCTCTCGTGGACTGTGTACTTGCAGACTGAAAGAAAACAGGTACACAAATGCCGAGCTAATCCCGGTCCTGATTGCAATTTATAGGGAAAGAATGACATGAACAGAGCCTCATTTCATAGCCACTGCTCCCTAATCAATCCAATCAGCCACATCAAGGCAAAGTCCAAGTCGACTGCTTTTACCATGGGGCACAAAAGGCCAATTAGTACAGGAAATATTATGCATGTGAAAAACCAAGACTCCTCTATCTTGGCATAGCAGGAAATGCTTAATTAAATCAGTCCTCACTCGAATTTTTCACAATAATTTCCAGATGACAAAAATATTAAGGACAAATTGATGACTGCCAAATGGCTTGGTGTCACTGCTGGAAGAAAGAGATCTATGTTTTACAAAGCATAGGCACGGGAACAGCTGCTGTGCACGGGACTAAAAACCTCTGGATTTCTACTATTTATCTATTGATTTATCTGAACTTTAAGTGCTTGATTATATGATTTCTAGAGAAAAGATTTCTTCATACATTGCCAGTTTTAATAAAACCTCATCTCTCAATTGTTTGCCCCCAAAATAATCTTAATGAGGCATCATATGGCATGAATAAGTATAAATTTTTGTTTAGATGCAAACATATATATATATGTTTATATATATATATATATATACACACACACACACATAAGCAACATATATATATAAACATATATGTATAACATATATATATGCAAATATATGCATGGGTATATACACATACTATGCTATAAATCTAACACACATAATTTTGGCATATTGACATTTGGATTGAATCTTAATAAAATTACAGTAACATATATGCAGTATTTTAACAAAACCTACATTCTAAATGAGTTCTAAATGTATACATTTGTAGAATTTTTTTAAAAAAAGGTAGTCCACATAGTAAAAAAGAAAACAAAACCAATCACTCTCTGAAAAGTGAATAAAATACATGAAATCCACATGATATTTATGTAGTAAAACTCTCCTACAATATTCACATCTGTGAATTTTACTGGAAAATCTAAGGAAGAAAATATAATTTCTCTACTCCTATGAGCAATAACATTGCAAATATTGTCTTTGGTACATTAGTAATGAAAAGAAAAATAGTGAGCAAAATTCTCAGTAAGTACAATTCACCTTATTTGATAATTTCTCATTTGTTCCTACCAATAAGATCTAATATAAAATATTATTTTTTAAAAGAAAGCATAGAAATATCACGATAAAGTATGTCATTTGTGCATGAAGTATGTTCTGTTGTGACGTGAGACCATCAAAAACTGTCTTATATGGTGTTAAGTGGCAAATTTCATTAAAATCCCAAGATGCTTAAGAAGTTTTATGGATATATAATGTTAAGACATACCCTTTAATGTCAAATAATATAGCTAAAGGCAAATTTCCAAACAGTACTAAGGGAAAAGGTAGTATTGAATATATGGGAAATCTTGCATGGAAGCTAGATTTTAAAAATTAGATTTAATTACATGTGCAAAGTATTACATTTGATAAACTCAAGAGTTTCAGTAACTTTATGCATAGCACAAGAGGGGATGGATAAATAAATTACTGTACTAAGGGACAATTTCATCTCTAGGTAAAGAAAAGATGGTGTATCCTCTGATTCAAAGGAATATCAGGGAATATAAAATCTTATAAGATAAATCTACAGTAGGTTTAAAAATAGAAGCCAAGTGTGGTGGCTCTCGCCTATAATCCCAGCACTCAAGAGGCAGAAGCAGGAGGATTGCCGAGAATTAGGGCTAGCCTGGGTTACAGTGTGTCCAAAGCCAGCCTGGGCTACAAAGTGAGACCTTGCCTCAAAAACTAAAAGCAAAAGCAAAGACACAGGTTATTTTATAAATAAACTCATATACTTTCTCAGCAAATTCTAAGTAGCAGAAGTAAATTAATAGGATACGACTAAAAAATATCATTAAAATGAAATAAGTAAATGGACACAACACATGAACCAGCAACAGTTTGAATCCCAATGTCCATAACCATGTATTTTCTGTATGATGCAAATAATGTACTTGGGCTATGAAACTTCTTCATTGGATACCAGTTCTATTTTTAATCAATTACTGTGACTCTCCAGTAAGGTCTGAAGGAACTGGCTCACTCCATAGAAGTAAAGAGGCTGACTTTGAAAAAACAAGGACAGCGCATGCGTACAGTTAGTGGACCTTTTCAAATTAACTGCAGTAGAAACGCGAAGCATAAATCAATTAAACTATGGCGAAAAGAAGACAACAGAGCACAAAGCAAGACTTTTCCAAGTTAAAGAAATGTGAAACTCGAGGGAACTAAGCATTTAAAAAAGGACAGTGAAAATGCGAATCGCAGGACTAGGTCTCTGTGTGTAAATGGGCTCGGTCTGTGCAATCAGCCCTTGCGCAGGGGGTGGAAGACCCCGGCAGGGCGCACATACTCACAGGAGCAGCACAGGCCCTGCTTCCCCACGCCAATCAGCATGTTCAGGCAGAGATTGCAGTAGGCAGGTTTGTTAAAGTGCTTGAGTCGCCACACATGCTGTCCGTCATCCTTCACATTCTGCACGGGGCGAAAAAGAGACAGATTTCACTTAATGAAATAAACAGTAGAATATGTAGGTGCCAATAAATTCAGAGCTGGACTGAAGCATTTGAAGACAATCTGTTATTTCATCTCTGACTTTCTTCAAGATCGCCACGGAGTCTTTAGAAAAACACATGTGCTCTTCTGGTGGAATGAGATACTGTTAACAATCCCCCGATGCTATAGCAACCCACAGATTCTTGACTAATGTTAACAGTTCAACAGTGCGACCGGCCCATCATAACGAGCTGCCACAGAGGGCACTGCCTAAGAAGGACGACGTGCATGCCTGCTTTTCAACAGTTTATCCTGAGCACAGCTCCAGGAAGAGGTAGATGAACAAGAAGAGAAAACCCTCTTGCCTGGAGGAGGCTGAGAAAAAGGAAACTTGTAAAGACTGTCAAGCCTTGGCTGGTTGTAAGGCTGGAAAAGTCCCGGTGGTGGTAATTCTTGTAGGACATCTGAAAAATGGCGGGGATCTGGTGGGGAAAGCAGCATATAAGGACATGGTATTCTAGCAAGTCAATTGTGGATTCCTAATGTGTTCCAATTTAGTATAATATATTCTCTATCTCAGATAATAATTTTTAATGGATGAACATTTCCAGGGCTTAATTACATTAGTATTTAGTTTATTTCAATCATTAGTAAAATAAACATGATTTTTCTTTCAGAAAGATGGTAAAAGAGTAAAACTGGATTCCTATATTTATAACAATCACTGTAATTATTTGCCACAAATTAAACCTTGGGTTTATATTAGTTTACACTCTCAACAAAAATATTATAGTTTTTGTTTATGATGATAAATATAGACTGGAATATTGTAGCTACTTCTCTAGCCTGTTTAATTACAACAATAATGTGTACAATAAAAATAAAATGATGCTAAGGTCAAAATATTGCATGAAGTTACTACATGTTATTACTTTGGCTGACAACATTTTATCCATTAAAATACATTCTTTTTCACTCTATTCACTAATTTGTCTGAAACTTACATTAACTTGAGATGTCACTATTGACATTATTATAGCATATATGCTGTTGGCAAACTACCATGCTTCTTAGAATATGATCACCAACATATTTTTGAGCACCTACCATGTTCTGCAGAATAGATACTAAATATATAGTAATAGAATAATAATGGGGCTGGGGATATAGCTCAGTGGTTCTGGCGCCTGTCTTGCAAGCGCAAGGACCCAGGTTCAATCCCCGCAAAGCACATAACAATACTGGGCGTGGAGACTCACACTCAGCAGCAACCAGTACCACATACTACAGTGCCGGGTGTGGTGGCCTGTAATCGCAGCACTCGGGAGGCAGAGGCAGGAGGATTGCTGTGATGTGAGTTTGACGCTGAGCACAGGGCCAGCCTGAACTACAAAGTGAGACCCTGTCTAAAAAAATAAATAAATAATAATAATAATATCAACATGCCCAGATCTTGTTTTTCTTGATCATACATTATTGATAACAATGCCCCAACCATATTTTCCAATCTCAGTCAAGAGATAAGCTGCTAGATTTGAAATAGTAGACAAAATCTATAATAACTAATTCTTACATTAGATTAAGAAATGTCAAATTTGCATCATAATATGAAACATTAATGAAAATGCTTCCTGGGAGATAATTCGCCATGGGTCTCTTGCATCTCTGCTAGCATGTTTTGTTAGTCAAAGCACTTTAATCAGAAAATCTTTCAGAGATATTTGAATAATAGACAATCTTGGTGTCCAGTTTTTTAAAGATAATCTCTCACTTCTAAGAAAAAGTCCAACAGATTTCATTTTAGCGCATTTCAAGAGATTTAGTTTCTCTGAAACCCGTTTGTAAGCTCTGAAGCTGAATTCACTAACTTGGGTCATAGGTGATGAGAAAAAGGAAGAAAGGCAAAGTGACGCCATCATCAAACACAATGGCTGCTTGGAATAATTCATCTCATTGTCTTTGACCCAGGAATCTCATGTCTTGTGGATAGTCAAGTTATCACAGCAAACTAACATGTCCACCTCTCAGGAGGGTGAATTTCAGACAGTTTACAAATCTCAAAATATATTTATTTTGTCTGACAAGAGACTAACACAATCTCCGCAAAAGCATCCACGCTAAAGGTTTCAGGGAGAGAACTTCGAAGTGTAAGTGCTTCAATTTCCTTCCAAAATCTTAGAAATCTTAGTGATTTCTGAATTCATTCTGGATTGAATGAGTTATAAAATTCCTAGTAGCTATACAATGTAAATAGAATGTGTTTCACATTGCTATAATTTGCAAACATTATGTAATTTCACGTGTCTATTGCATGAAACTACTAATTATCTAATGGAAAAAAGTTTTAGTAAAAGGCCATTAATTTTTAAAAACTAATAAACATTATAGAGAACAGCAAGATATTTTAAAATATTTTAAATAAAAGGAGAATAGAAAAAAGTGATAATTTCCTCTGTATTCTTGTGTTCATCTTCCTTGTCATTTTATTTTTAAATGATTGTCCATTCCATGTGAATGAGCCCATATGGGCTAAGTTAGCTGGCATTTTCCTTATCAAAAAATAAGCAAGGCTGAGCGTGGGTGTTCTGTCAATCAGAACTCTCAGCCACGCTACAGGCTGCCACTGATGTACAAAGCCATTACCCAGGCATAAAATGCTTTACCAAAACACAAATTAAAGAGCTTTATAGCTCTTAGCCGGATGCATTGCCAAAATATGCAAGGGATGAAATATGTATGTGACTTCTTTAAGAGAAGAAATTGAAGCCAGGAGCCAAGTAGTTCTCAGCAGTGCAAATTATAGTCCAGAGCTCGGGATTTTCATGTCTCGTCTTGTTTGTCTTATTTAGGTTGTAAACTTAGTGGGAAAGAGAGAATCTATCTCATCCTATATTCTATCAGCCAGTAAAGCATATTTCTATTAGTACTTCTGTTCCAAATAAATATTTATTGCCAAGAAAGGAATTCAGTTTTATGAAAAAAATCAACAGAGAATCTGGGGAGCTTCGTTTCTGGCCGAGGATGAACATTGAGAATGAGGCATTTCACCTTTCTTCTTATTTTTCTCTCATAAAATGGAAGCCTTCATTTTCCTTCCCCAAACCACGTTGTGAGGTTTCATTATGCCTTACTTGAGAAGTTAATTTATCTTCTCTTCCTACTGGTGTTATACAAATAGCAAATATCATTACCATGACAGAGTTGAGTTGTGTAACAATCCAAAATTTCAAGCAAAGGAATTCACAAAGATGCATGTAGTTTCATTACACTTTTCCACAAAGTTTGCTTGTGTGTGTCATTGCCAGGCATAACACCAAGGGTTACAATGACTTAGCTCAATTCTGGGCTCAGGACAAATGGAAAAATGTAATGAGTTCTGGGCTAGTGTTTGTTGAGAAGCGGTTTTACTTCTTCAGCTCAACTCTCAAAAAGCCAAGAGGATCTATCAATGGGAAAAGTGGGCCTGTTGTTCCAATTTGTAAAGTTTTTTTTTTTTTTCCCAAATACATTCAAGACCACATACAATGTTCAAATAAACTAAAGCTAATACAATTAATATTTTCCCCCAAAGACTTCAAAGAGAAATGACACTAATCTCCCAGCCCAAGTGCTACCAGCCCTGTTTCAACTGACCTAGCATGAGACACACAGAGTAGCTAATGTTGCAAAATACTCCCACCCACTGAACAATAAAGATCAGTAAATGTGTGTACTATTTTAAAGGTCTTAAAAATGCACTTTAACATAAAGCAAATTGTTCTTTTAGACAAAAAGATGAGCTCTCTTGCAACCAGGCAACATAGAGAGAAGAGCTAACATTCAGAACTTGTAATAATATGCTAAGTTTCAGGCTGTACTTGTGGGTTCAGGATGGCCCCTATCATTCCTATGGTTCAAATGTAAATGTAACGGTGGGAATGAAGACACCGTCACTTTCTCTGAATGGCCTAATCCAAGTTCTGGGAAACTGTCACATCTTTCAGGGTTTGTAACTCCACTTTAGACTGAGAAATGTGTCGAATGAAACTCATAACCCAATTAAATTTAAATTTGGAGTGTGAAATATCAGTTTTCTAATTTAGTTCATTAAAAAGTACACCATCTTCTAAACTCTATCACTCAGACGTTTCAGCAGACAACACAAGACATTGTCTTTTTTTATGAGTCAAGTTAAAAATGTACTGTCCTAAATCTTCTCAAAGGCAAAATTTATATTATATATTAGGATTAACCTCCAAGATTCTTTTGCACACAGGCTATGAGAGGAAAGTATCCCCTTCAAATCAATATAGGTTTGACATAAATCTATAATCCAGTCAGGAAGTTAGGGTACCCTTCCACCTCAATGTGTGTAGTATGTAAATTTATCACGTGTAATACATACTAAATATGTCCTATTTTTATGAAGATGTGATTTCAGAATTTTCCCCAGAACAATTCAGTGAAGATTTAAGATGGTAAATTTCAGAGAGTGAAACACTATTTATCATGCTGTTTGTATGGGGAAGTAATAACAGAACTAGGACAAGAAGAAGACTCTTTGCAGGGGCTGTTTTCCTACACGATGTATGTCAGACGGTCAGTCAGCAGCAGAGCCAATGCAAAGGTCAATTTGACAAAATCCATTGCTTCTCTGCTCTCTCCCCTCCAGTCCCCACGTCTTGCTGTGGTTTCTGTCTGCTTAGAGGTGTTAGATTATTTTTTATTCCTGAATGAACATAAATGAGTTAAAATTCCTTCCACTTGTAATACGACAAGCCAATGACAGAACAGATCAGTAATTGATATCATGTTGCACTGGGTCAAATTTTCCTAGAAACCTGTTGTAGCAAATAAAATTTTATTGGAACATAGCTTTGCTAGTTCATTTGCACAATGTCTGAGAGAACTTTGTGCTACTGCAGCAAATCTGAGCAGTTGTGACAGAAGCCTGAGGGCCCCAGACCTCAAACTGCTTACTGCCTGTCCTTTATACATGACAATCGTGAGGAAAACTATTAACAGAGAAAAGATGTTTTCATTCGATGACACTTAAGAAAAATAGTTCACTGATATCAACACTGACAGAAGGCTGAATAGTCTGAGGTGTAAGTTCTTTTTTTTATGGTAGATATCAAACTCTCAAAACTATCCAATCTCAGTTTCCCTTCATTTTCACCAGACATCGAGACTTTTTGTGATTTCTCTCACTATCTTGCTTTTGGTGAGGTTTGCAGAAGCCTGTGTAAGAGAGAAATGATGCTTGCTGTCTATTCTTGGGAATGGTATCAGGTCCACTTGAACTACATTTCTGCCTTTTGGTACCAAAGCATATTATTTAAAGTAAAGTAGCATTTGGGGTTCTATTGATGGAGAAGAATAAATTACAATGAAACCATAACTCTTAGGATCGAGGCTGCCTTCCCAGGGCGGATCTCCTAGCTCTGTCATTTGGTTACACTCCAGTCCTTTCAAAGACACTCTGGTGTTCCGCGCTCACGCACAATTACAATCTACTCCCCAGGTGCATAAATGACAACAGACAAGGATATATAAGACGACGTAACGAGGTAGGCTGCACAGTTAAAGGCCAGCTGCAGCCGAAGCTCCCCGAACTCCATTCAGGGGCCAAAAAGGGGCTTGAGAGGTGGACCGTGTGGCACTAGGGATCAAGTGATAGAGAACAACATAGCACATTAGCTGTCTACTGAAAGGAAATAAATCTCAATTCCCCCAAAAAGCTGTTATCACTCAGCTGCCTTAGTGTCACTCCCCTTATTTAAAATATCTTCCCAGCTGCTCAAAGTAGAATAGGGTGAAGGGGGAAAAATAATGAGATCATAACAAAAAAGTAAGACAACAAATTTTATGTATGGGGGGGGTGGTAGGGTGGGTAGGACTAAGGGAAAAAATGAGAATTAAGTTGTGTCTTATACTGGTACAAATCCCCATTATGGAGTGCAATCATGATGCGTATATGTAATGTACCAATAAAGATAAAAAATAAATTTAAATAAATTTAAATAAATAAATAAATAAAATTTAAAATGTTGTCTCTAGTAAATCCATGCTGTTTTGTGATCATTACACAGTATTATGGGGATTATTAATTTTATTAAAAGAAAATTTAAAACATAGTTGTCTTATTTTTTAAACATGTAAAGGAAAAGAGAAATTTCCTTCCCTCCCAGAGTTGTTCTTTACAGGAAAAACCCTTCAAGTGCTCTCTTCTGATAAGCAGTGCAGCACTGCCATCTAGTGGGTATTTCAAGGAACGCAGTTCTGGAACAGTCACGTTCTACAAACTCGAAACTGATTTTTCTTGTTAAGTTTCAATCTTTTTGAACTAAAAATCTAAAACATTAATTTAAAGGCAAATTTTAAAGACAGTATAACTAACCAAGTGAAAATTAAAGTCCAATGATTTTCATTTGATTAAACTTACCATTATATTAGAAACTAACAAATCACGTTTAAAATAGTTTGAGTTATATTTATGTAACTTTGTGCACTCCAGTAAGGAGCCATTGTAAACAATAATATCCAAGAAAAAACACCAAAGCACACGTAATATTTAACATCCGAGTGACTAAGTCCACCATTTTATCCTCCTGTGCCTCACTATCAACTAGGAAAGATTTTGTCTTCTCATGGTTACAGTACAGTGCCATCATTCGGAAAATTATTCTTGAAAGCACAGAGAGTCCACAAGCAGCAGCTTTAAAATATAAAATTCCCTTGTAGGAAATCATTACTGGAATTTCTGGGTAGAATCATTTCATTCTTTGGAACAAACGGAATATGCAAAATGGTGACATTTTGTGAGTTTGTCTTTTGTTTTCTTACTATCTGATCTACTCAGCACCATCATAAAGTGCACTACAGAGGTAAATACAATGAAATGGAGAATAAGTTATTATAAAAAGATGCCATATTATATGTAGTCTACAAACATATGAAGAAATATTGTTTCATTAATTATCAAAGTATAAAAACATGCTTTATGATTAGGAATTTTTACATTCATTCTCTATTTTAATATCTTATGTAGTTCTGACTAGAATTTTTAAAAAATTTCTCTATTCTAAACATGACTAAAGTCCCTTGGGTTTTATGAAAAACAAGATAAAGGTAACAGTAACATGTTTGATGTTCTTGAAGCCTAACAATCTCCAGATAGAAAGAAAATGATCTCCTGAAGCCCATTAATTGATTATACATCCAAATATATCCCTGCCCCCAGGGCTCTTTTGTACATTCCCATGTGCTCAGTCATCTTTGTGTATTTGCTCACATAGTTCACAAAAGTGAACTGTAAGATCTTCTGAGAGTTGACTCTAAAAATTAGTGCAGTGGCCGAGGATTTAGCTCAGTGTTTCCGGTGCCTGCTTTGCAAGAGCAAGGACCTGGGTTTCATCCCCAGTAACCACATACAACAATGTCAGGAGTGGAGACTCACCCTCACCAGCAATCAGCACCACATATCACAGTGCTGGGTGCAGTGGCTCACGCCTGGAATCCCAGCACTGGGAGGCAGAGGCAGGAGGATTGCTGTGAGTTTGAAACTTGTCTGGACTACATAGTGAGCTCAGGGACAGCCTGAACTAAAAAAGCAAGACCCTATCTCAAAAAAAGAAAAGAAAACAAAAAATTTATGCACTCAGTAATTATGGTATGGTCTCCAATCTGCAGGATTTGTTTTGCTTTGAAGAAACATGAAAAATGTTCACATCAACAGCAGAGTGACAAATGGTTTGGTTTTGACTCTTAAAATTCAAATACTGTCATTTTTATGGAGGCTTTCATCTCTAATATTCTTTGAATCAAAGTATATGTGTTTCTTTGTACATATTATAGTTAATTATTATTCAACAGTTGATGCTAAATACAAAATTTAGCATTATGTTGATGTCATTAGGTTTTTAAAATAATGACTAAGATTCACTTCAGGGATGGGTTCCCAAGATTTGCTTTCAAAATCATGTCACATTGTGATCTTAGATTTATAATGTTTTATTCCTTAAAATCAGTATTTAACTGCTGATTGAACTGTCACTGCACTCAAACCACAACCTCTTTAATATAAGAAATATATATCCTCTCAGCCACTCAGACATGTAATTCCTTCTTTCAAGTTTCCGGTATCAATAAAATAAATGATACTGATGGAAGTGGAATATGGACTGGGATGACAAGACCTATGTCATACAGTATTAGTGAGTTACTTGCATTAGATGATATATAAGAAGCAGATCATTTTCAGAAAGTAGATTGCGCTTTAAACAAAAATAAAGAAGAGAGGAAATATATAAGCAAACTTCAGGTATCACTCTATATGAGTCCACGTGTGTGGCAGTTGTTCCTGCTCAAGGAGCTAATGTGAAATTGCATCTCGGCCTCCTTTGCAGAAATTCCAGCACTGTCTATATGCTTCGTGTTAGAAAATGGCCAGGTCAGTCTGAAATCAGAGTAACCGAGCCCATCACTATGGGATTGCTCACATTTTCTAAGCCCAGAAGCACCAGGAGTGGTATGGTTGTCATTCCTCCTTGAATCCATTCCTCCAAAGACACTGTCCCATCGTGGTCGTAGTCAATTTCTTCCATCATTTCATGAAGGATCTGGGGAAGAGGAAGCGAAGGGACACTTGCAGAGAATCAGTAAGATAAATTCCTGCAACACAACCAAATAGGACATCAAGCTGGTTTGTGACCAGTAGCTAAGTGGAGAGTAAGTATACACAATTTGGTAACTTAATACAATATTAATCCTATTACTGAGAAAATAGTGACTATTACAATTTCCAGAACAAGCACCAGTTAACTTTCAGGAATAAGTGATTAAAATGTTAATACTTTTTCCAATGCATAGCACAGTTAAAATAAAGAAAGTAACTTCAAGGGTGAAAGTAGTCTTTAATTACGTTCTAGAGATTTTTTTTAAAGGTTCATATATATGCCAGAAAATGTCTGAACAAATTAACTTCATGACAAAGAGCTTAAATAACTCCTTGCTAAGTAGTAAGAGATAGAATTAAGTTGCTTTTAATTGCCTATCAGAGCTTAATAAAGCCAAAAAGTTAAATGATGTAATCATATTTAATTAGACTTCCTTTCTAAAGATAATTTGCACATAATACTCCAAAATCTTCTTCGCACTGTTGTAACATGTTTACCTCTCTGGATTGATGATAGTGTCAGGACTGACTTGAAAAGCTTGTTAAGGGAATTAAATAAGTTAAGGCTTTATAAATAGAAGAGACCTTGGCTCATAGAGGAGCACATCCAGAGTGTTTTGTGTTACTTTTTTTTTTTTCTTTTTTTTTGAGACAGGGTCTCACTTTGTAGTTCAGGCTGGCTCTGAGCAGCAATCCTCCTGCTTCTGCCTCCTGAGCATTTGTCTTGCAAATGGAAGGACCCGGTTCGATGCTCGATCCTCAGTAACCACATACAATACTGGGTGTGGAGACTCACGCCCAGCAGCAACCAGTACCACATACCACAGTGCTGGGCGTGGTGGCTCACGCCTGTAATCCCAGCACTCGGGAGGCAGAGGCAGGTGGATCGCTGTGATGTGAGTTTGAGGCTGAGCTCAGGGCCAGCCTGAACCACAAAGCGAGACCCTGTCTCAAAAAAAGAAGACAAAATTAAATTGTAGTCGGGCCTTTGAAAAGATAACAAGGAAAGAGGCCTCCTAGAATGTAGTCAACAGCTCAGTCCGTCATCTACCTACTGGGTTAAGTTCAGTGACGTCCCATTCGAGGTATTCAGCAACATGCATCATCTGACTGATGATATTTTCCAGCTCCTGCAGGATGAGGGAAGCGAGAAGCAGACACAGATGACTTGTTAATCTTCCATTTAGAGGAAACAGTCTATTTAACAAGCAGCTCAAAGATTAGAATTACACAATCATTTTACACGATCATCTCCGTTTACACCAAATGCTTTTGAGAGGCCTTCTGAACGATTCAGAGAGAGGAGCTCGAATATAAATTCATCTTTCATTTCCTCCAGAAATCTCACCAGGAGAGGGCACAACCGTACCAGAAAAGGTTTTCTTCTGGAAAGCAGTGGCTCATGATATTAAGAACCACTGTATATTTTCATTAGACAGAATTTTTCTAAGTCCTTGAACGTCTTGACCTATGGCTCGAGCACAGATGTTGAAGGGTGGAAGGAAGCATTTGGGAGCATCTGACAAGTTTATTTTTATTGCGATGCACTGAGGATGTCCATTGGCAGTTCTAGTTATTTACTGGGACAATTTACTCTGCAAAAGGATGTTTAGGGTCAGGTTTCAGAGGCTAAGTGTATGTAAAATTTATTTTGTGATTGGATGGAAATTTAGTTTGGGTTTTCATATTATTTTGTTCAAATATAAACCCTTTGAAGAACTGCTAGTTATTACATATGGCTTAGCTTACTAAATTAAAATATTTTGATATATATTTACTACTTTATTTTTTATTTCTATATACTGAAAAAGTAAACATGGCTTTGTAAGACATTTGTAGATTTAATATACACATAATATAATTTAAAATTGGTGTTTCAGGATGTTATTAAAAATGTAAAACATACAAATCTTGAGGGTATGTTAATCAAACATGCTACTCAAAACTCTAATATGTGTGGTCAGTTTTCATGGGATGGAAAAATATAGATTAAAAAGTGTGATCTGTTGGGGAGCCATTGGGTCCCCCTAAGAAACTAATAGATGCTATTCTTTTTCCTCTCAGAAAAGTTATAATCATAAATGTTATCCACATAAGCCAACTTGCCCCAGTAATAGGGCAAGTAATAGGATAAATACAAAAGTATTTTTTTGAAAAAATTTAATTTTTTATATGTATAGTACTAATGTCTTGCCTACTACTTTATCCTTGCTTCTATCCAGTTTAATAATTTGGGTGGGTCAAAGAATACTGGGATTATTTTTTAAGAGCTGACACTATTTTTCAAAGACTTTGAGGTGATACTGCAGGTCATGAAAACATAGGCTCAGTTTTGTCATCAGTACAGTGAATATTCTTAGCTTTTCTAGTTCATAAAGTTATATATGTTCTTATATGAGGCACATTTATCTTATTTTTTGGAATATTGCAAATGAAGAGTAAACATTTTTTTTTTTTTTTTTTGAGACAGGGTCTTGCTTTGTAGTTCAGGCTGGCCCTGAGCTCAGCCTCGAACTCACAGCAATCATTCTGCATCTCCATCCAAGTGCTGGGATTACAGGCATGAACCACCATGCCCAGCACTGTGGTATGTACCTGCTGATTGCTGGTGGTTGTGAGTCTCCAAGCTCAGCATTGTTATATGTGTTTACCAGGGAGTGAATTTGAGCCACTGCCCTTGTGAGGCGGGCACCAGAACCACTGAGCTAAATCCCCGGCCCAACAATAATTGTTATTATGGGACATAGTTGGAAATGTCAACTTATTTATTTTTTTGTTTTGTTTTGCTTCCATAAAGTAAATTTCTATGCATTTAAAGTGTTAATATAAATGACTTCAGAAAGTAGAATTTAAAAGTGATTTTGAAAAGAATTATTGATATAGTACATTAGAGCAAATCCTAAATATTAAACACATATATTTAAATGCAAAAGAAGAAAAATGGCTAATCAAAAACAATTAAATGTATTCCCAATTTGTTCAATATTGGGAACACAGTTATAAATAATGCTAGTGATCTATGTTTTTGATATGTTTTCATAAAATGGAAGAAAGCAAAAAAAATTTGACTGTATTTATAGATCAGCTGTCAACCCATGGCAAAAAGTCTATTAAAAACACAGGATTTAAATTTAATTCAAAATAAACATTAAATAAAAAATATTTCATTAAAATACAGCTTGCATGTAGGTAACCTTAATTCTGACCATGAACATACTGAAATATCTAGGAAAAATATCTATACTCCTAGGTGTGACACTGTACCAGAAAATGAACTAATACACCTTAAATGTACCTTAATATATCTGAGAGGAAAAGTGAAGATTAGTAGGCACTTCAGAGAAGTAGCATGAGAAAAATTATTGAGATTGAATATAAGAAATCTTACAATTATAACATCTAGCACTTTCCTATGATAGAAATAATAGATTTGCATTTCCTTCTAGGAGCTAATATACCATGTATCCTTCTCAGTGGTGCATAGATTTGTCTTCAAACTCCTCACTCTTCTTATAATTCATTTACTGCTTTATATCTTTATTGTTATATTATCTTTTTTCATGAGAGAATGGTGAATAATACACACAAAATATATTATCAGCGCATATAGACTAGATGACTAGATGAAACTTGAGCTAGTCTTTCATTAAATACTGGTGTGTGCAGTAGACCTGAGACTAGTTTCTGCTTCTCAGAAAGTTATCAATGGTTTTCATATCCTTTTTTTTTTTTTTTTTTTTTTTTAGGTTTTTTGAGACAGGGTCTCGCTTTGTGGTTCAGGCTGGCCCTGAGCTCAGCCTCAAACTCACATCACAATCCTCCTGCCTCTGCCTCCCGAGTGCTGGGATTACAGGCGTGAGCCACCACGCCCGGCACTGTGGTATGTGGTACTGGTTGCTGCTGGGTGTGGGTC
>PVIR01000728.1:75607-112460 GCA_004026965.1 Petromus typicus | reverse complement strand
TATCCTTTTTTAAAACAAGAAATTACTTTAAATTTTTAACAAAAAATATAAAGTAAAAAATTACCGAGCTGTCCAGGAAGCCATTCCCATCTGCGTCATAAAGACGAAACATAACTGAAATAAAAGAGATGTTAAAAAAGATTGTAAGTGAACAAGATCAAGGTTAGTTTAAAGTCATTCTTAAAAATTTATTTTCTGTTGAAAACATATACTAATATCCTTCTGTGCTGAAGCAATTATTTCATGAGATCATTTATAAAGCTGAATTAAAAACAAATCAATCTGTTAATAAAACACTGAGTATCAGACCTGAGGTATCTCAGGTATGTGCATATAGGAAACACTGAAATGTAATATTTTTTGCTTAAAGTTTTAATCATTAGATCCTTCAGCACAGACTCAAATATAACAGAAATGGAAAAATTTAAAATTGGGTAAGAAAAAACTGATGTGGAATTTATAAGTTATAACTTAGAATCCACTATTCTGTAAGTTTGGCAAAACACTGTTTTCTTTTCATTGATTTTATTGGTACATTTTACATACACATCATGATCACACTAACATTGAAAATTTGTATGTGTACATAACAAGCCTTAATTCTGATTTTTCCCACTCCCCTGCCCACCTACTACCCTCTGCCCCCTATACACCTAAGCCTTGCTTCCTTTTCTTTCTCTTCTTTATTTAGTTCTATCCCCTTTTCCCTTTGAAGATTTTCTACTTCACAATATCCCATAACATGAGCATGGCCTCTTTGCCATGTGACACATGTGCAGGGACAGTTGAGTGAGTTGGTAGATGCAAGTGCATGTCCCCAACCCAACCAGTGGGAGTCTAGGGATCTTTTTCTGATGGATGAGGCCAGCACATTAGTGCAGTGTTGGCTGGGCCGTGCTTAGGTGTGCGGCAGAGCCTCCTCAGGCGGTTAATCTTCCCACTGTGGCAGGGAGAAGGTGGACTATGCCTTTTAGCTCTGGAAAGCAGAACAAGCAGCCCAAACCCACACCCTGCGGGGTGCTGGGGAAGAAGCTGTGGGTGCTGTTTGGGGATAAACAGTGAAGAAGGATCCAGCTGTAAAAACAGCACAGTGGAAATAATGGTTTGTGTTGGATTTGTGTCATTTCCTGGAGCATCTTGACATCTAAGGTTAATGTTATCAATATAAAGACAGTCATACCTAGGAGGTTTAATTACACAGTGACCTTGATCACTGACTGTAATTATTTTATAGTTAATGATTGTACTTCACTACTCTAACATATGACTATTTAAAAAATCCAAAATTAATATTTATGCAACTAAAAATGTTGCCAACTGAACAATGACATTATATTTTTCTTCTTCTCGCTCTCTCTCTCTCTTTTTTTTTTTTTGCAAAAGACAAATAAATATTGATGTTAAAATGTAAAGGAAAATTATATATATTGAATTAAAAGCAATAAATGCTAGGCCAGCTCGAAAACATAATTTTTAGTTCTTAACCACAGGGATTATTTGCTTTCATATTACAATAAGGGAACATAAAACACAGGAATAAATATATCTCCCATAATGTGGGCACCACACATTTCCATATTTTCTAGCAGAGCAGCAAATGGTAACAAGAATTTCCAGATCGTTCAGAGGAGAAAGATTAACACCAGAAAGAGCCACAGGCTCATGCAGTCCTGTAGCTGTGTCAAAAAACCAGGACGCTACGGTTTGGTGAGTCTCTGCTGGAGTGATGGTCTGTCGACGGATCTGACAGCATTCACACCTACACGACCCTGCGCTCACTTCTCGCAAAGGAAGAAGGACATTCTCAATGAAATGGAAGTAGCCATCCAGGACACAAGATAAAGAAAATATGAAAGTTCTGGTGAGAACAAGATGAGTTCTTTGTGAAGCTGGAAGTGGGAACGGAGGAGAGATCATGGCAAGACATAGACTACATCCATGTGATAAAAACACGGGGTGGAAAACAGAGAGAAAGAAACGTGGTCTTTCAGAGTTATCCTAGGAGTGCAACAAGCTAATACTCATGGATCTAGAAATATGGAAAAAGTAAAATTGAAGGAGGTAATAAATATAGACTAAAATATGATAGAACATATGGATAGCACAAGTTTGTCAGCCAGAATTTATAGTGAGAATTTGTGAATTGCTGTTATAAAATTATCAAATAAAAGGAATGTGGTAATTATGAAATCTAAAGAAAATAAAAATTGTTGGGCCAAATAACACTATAGAACATTTTATTTATTTTAAAACTATATGAATAAATATTTTAACGAAATTAACAGTTGCTTTTCAAATATTATAACAATACCTTCTTAATATTTATAAATGAAGGCAGGCCCCTAGGTCAAGCAAGTTCTTGAATAAGTTGATCTTAGTTTTGAAACTCAAAATTAAAATATCTAGGGATATTGAAGTTTAGGTATAAAAGTAAGATCAATATTCAAATTATTCTGCCAATTTGAAAGCTTCCAAATGTGGGTGGGTACCTGCTACAAAGTCAAAAGGTAAACTGAACCCACCTTTTCTTCTATTTTTACACTCATCTAATTTCACTTTATAGAGAAGTAATTACATGCCCACTCATGGATTCAATTAAAAGATTAGATCCAGGGTGTATTATATAAGATTTAGAATTTTAAAAATTGTCACTGTTTTTATCTTCCAAAAGATTTGCAAGTTTGTTTTTCTTAGTGAATAATTAAATACTATCTTGTATTTTTGCTTTCCCTAATAAGTTATTCACATGAAAATATCAAACATTTATTATTAAACATTAGAAAGTGTTTAATTTTGGGGCCCGGGATTTAGTTCAGTGGTTCTGGCGCCTGTCTTGCAAGCACAAGGGCCTGGGTTCGATCCCCGGTAATCACATACAATACTGGGTGTGGAGACTCACGACAAGCAGCAACCAGTACCACATACCACAGTGCTGGGCGTGGTGGCTCACGCCTGTAATCCCAGCACTCGGGAGGCAGAGGCAGGAGGATTGCTGTGATGTGAGTTGAAGGCTGAGCTCAGGGCCAGCCTGAACTACAAAGCAAGACCCTGTCTCAAAAAAAAAAAAAAAAAAAAAAAAAAAAAAGTGTTTAATTTAAAAGGCATTTAAGCTGGAATTCATTTAATTTATATATTTCATTATGTATGTATCCCCCCCCAAAAAAAATAACAGAAGATACCTAATGAAACAGAAATGAAACTACTATATAGTAGGTCAGAACTCATCACAGCTAGAAAAACTGATGTAAAATGAGTAATAAGTCTCTCTAGACTTCAGTCTTCTCACTGACAGACTTCAGGGATGGTAACCAAGGGGTCTCGGGGCTTGTTTAGTAGGAAGTGTCCCTGTTTCTAAGGTGAAAGGACACATAGCAATCATTTTACCATGCACAATATTCTTCATTAGCTGCATATCAATGCTCCACTTCCCAAACATGCTTCTGTTGATTTCTCCTTAGGGATACAGTTTACAATAGAGTGGGAAATAAAGCAAATTAAGTCCCCCTAGGAGACACATAGTTTGAGGAAAGACTTAAGGGAACACTTCACTGTATCAGAATCACACTGGAAAAGAATGTTCTAAGAAATGGCTGTCACACTCAGCAATGGCAGGAATGGAAAGGCTGACCTATCCCACAGCATTTGCCAGCAGCTCAAAGACAAAAGAAAGCCTGTAGGAAAGGTGGGGACAAACTGTGCAGCCAGATCAGTTTAGCAATACCAAGTTGCATGGTATGTAGTATTCAATGGGAAGCTATCAAAGTCCCACTTTTTCTTCCCAAGTCAGAAGAGAAGCAGAAAAGAATAAGGATAGTAGCTGACAGTAACTTAAGGTGAAAAGAGAAGTTCAAGAAATTTTACCTCATGCCTGTGGAGACCGTTACACAGGTACCTTTTATTAAAAGATAAGGAAAACCCTGAGCACTGAAGGCTGGCACAGCACTGTGTAGAGAAATGATCTACAGAATTTCCTTCTTTAAATTTCAACCACTTCAATACACAAGGAAATAAATTCAGTGTTTGGAGCAAAGTAGAGAAGCACAATCGAAATCAAGGATTTGGGGATCAATTTATATTTGGAATAGCAGGAAGCCAGAAGACAGCCAACAAATTCAGGACAAAGAGAACTAGTCAGGGGTCAACAGTTTTAAACTGAATTTATTTCACTCAACACATGTCTACATAGACTGATGAATGGGAAAAAATTTGTATGAACGAATCTGATCTGAATATCACAGTTGCAGAAAATGACTCTTTGATTTTTTAATTTTACTCAGATGATTCCAATCGTGTAAACCAGGAGTTTAGATGCGGCACAAGTCGTCGTTATAACTCAGGAGTCCGGGTTTCTATAACTGCACGGTGCTATGTTGAAAGTAAAGGTAGGATGGTGGCAAGTGAAGTGAATGTAAGCTGTGGTCCAAGTAAAATTCTAGAGTTTAAAATCTTAGTTCTTGGAAATCACAAGACTTAAAGGCATTTTGATGAAGGCGAGGGGCCAAAATAAAGTGAGGGGGAGTCACAGAAGTTCAGGAAAGTGAGGACTAATAAGCAGCTATCGGTGTCTCCATAATGCAGTACTGGGGCTTAGAGTGAAGAGTGCAAGTCACCCTTTCCCATTCCTCAGCCATTCAGCAGGACACCAATGAGGAGAGATAAAGATGTAACACACACACATACACACACACACACACGACACACAGAGATGCACATGGATGCACACATATGCACAAATATACACAAGCTTACAAACTTTCTAAGAGTGCAATGGAGTCAGCTGCTTAAGAGGCCTCTCGTAGGTGAGAGCTTCAAAGTAGACAAAGTCTTTAGAGTTAAAGTTGGGAGGAATGAAAGGACGCGTGTTGAAGATAGGGCTTGGCACACAAAGGACGGTTGCCAGCTTTTGTTGGAGCTATCTATTCAGTGGAATAAGTCTCCCAGTGAATGTTTTCTAGCACCTGACAGAACAGACAAATGGGGAAAGTGGTGTGAAGAACTGAAATAATTTTAAAACCATCGATGATAGGGGAAAGGTACTGTTTTATAAACACTGACAAAGTTTTGACTAATACCTCAGGTGGCGGAATCAGAAATATTATCCTATTCAACAATTCTAAGATAATAGGGCATCATTTCAGATGAATTGTGTGTGTGTGCATGCATGTGTGTGTGTGTGTTTATAGGACAGAAAAAAGTTATAACAATCAGTTCTTCTAAGATGTGGTCCTTAAACCAGTGGCATTAACCTGCCCTGCAAATTTGTCAGGAATGCAACTGAAATGTTAGTGACCTGAAAGATCCAAGCTGACAATTCATCTACAAAATAAACTGGTGTTGGTGCTGGATTACATCTACTGCTGTGTTAACTGTAATTACGTTTCCTGTTCTTCTAATTTATATTGTGCTTAATATGTCATAATTCATTTGGAGGTAACTATATACTAAACACTATTAAATCACTTTTAAAGTATTTTTTTTTTTTAGGTTTTTTGAGACAGGGTTTCGCTTTGTGGTTCAGGATGGCCCTGTGTCAGCCTCAAACTCACATCACAGCAATCCTCCTGTCTCTGCCTCCCGAGTGCTGGGATTACAGGTGTGAGCCACCATGCCCAGCACTGTGGTATGTGACACTGGTTGCTGCTGGGCATGAGTCTCCACGCCCAGTATTGTATGTGGTTACCAGCGATCGAACCGGGTCCTTGCACTTGCAAGACAGGTGCCCGGACCACTGAGCTAAATCCCCAGCCCCACTTTTAAAGTATTCTTGAGCATACTTTTAAAAATTACATCCATAGAGAATACATCATTATTAGAAGCTTGTGGAATCAAATACAGGTAATATGTATGGCAAACTGCTCAGATAGGAGAAAGGGATGGGAGAAATTGTGAGTAACTGATGACAAAGAAGAAAGAGTAGGGCCAGGGATTTAGCTCAGTGGTTTTGCGTTTGTCTTGCAAGTACAAGGGCATGGGTTTGATCCTCTGTAACTATATACAATACTGAGTTTGGAGACTCACGCCCACCAGCAATCAGTCTCACATACCACAGTGCTGGGTGTGGTGGCTCACGCCTGTAATCCCACCACTCGTGAGGCAGAGGCAGAAGGATTGCTGTGATGTGAGTTTGAGGCAGAAGAAGAAGAAGAAGAAGAAGAAGAAGAAGAAGAAGAAGAAGAAGAAGAAGAAGAAGAAGAAGAAGAAGAAAAAGAAGAAGAAGAAGAAGAAGGAGGAGGAGGAGGAGGAGGAGGAGGAGGAGGAGGAGGAGACTAGAACCCCAAACCCTGATGGGTTAATGTTCAGCTTTGGCAAGGTCTTCCAGCTCAGGGCAGCAAGAAGAAAGGTGGAGGTTCATTGAGTTGGAAAAGTGTAAAGGAAGCCATCATAATAATGCTGGGGTATAAAATCAGCCTATGGGAAGAGTTTAAAGGCATGATTCAAAAACTAAGGAAATGGAGTTTCTTGGCATAAACTTATAAAAGTTCTAGGAAGCTCAAACAACAGAGGGAAGGATGGTGAAAACAACAAGGCAAAGTAAGTGGCGCTTTAGTTTGAGTTGACTCATCCAATGTCTTTGAATGATGCACAAATTAATATGCTGCCTAAGTTGTGGCCAAAGGCTGTGAGAATCCAAACCTCCACTGAGCACTGAAAAGCAGGCTTCTGAGGAATTCCATGTTAAAAACAACATACCTTCATTAACTGTAAACATAATCAAATTGCAACATCAAACATTGGCTTGGGAGGATGGATGATGCTCTTATTCTCAGATGTGGAAAAATATTTATGTCTTTCCATTTTTATAATCATTTCACATGTGGTTGCGATACACCTGAGCAAACTGTCGCTGGCTTTCATGTTAGTAGAAAGTCTCTGTACATGAATATTTATCTTGAAATGACAGAAGTTTCTGTAAGTTCTTAGGAAAACAAAATAAATCTTGAACTGAAAATATTTGATATTTATGAAGAATAAATATAGACTTAAAGAAGGATGTTTATTTGGTTTCTTTATGACCTAAGCAGGTGTGATTCTTAAATGATCATATAATGGCAAATTCCCTATTGATAGGAAGACTTGCCAAAATTAATATAAGACTCAACTAAAATGCCTCCTACGTATAATTCTGAAACATCAAAATAATTAAAATACAGCAATATTAAAATTTGAACTGGTTATTTCACTGTGACTTTAATCTCACCACCTTAAAACTTATCTTGATAATGTTGATAATGTCCAAACCCCTTTAATTAATATTATTGAATAAACTGTAAATGCTATATTTACAAACAATTTTGATTCAATGATCAGTAGTAACATAAGTAAAAAATAATCTCTTGCATTGCATTAAGTGTAGTTTGCCAGCAGAGTGAGCCCCATCACTGTTTTTTATTAAAGACAATAATGGTGCTACACTATCAACATGATAATCCACTACCTGTCACTTCCTAGAAGACTCAAAGATGTTGCTGAATTTTCTGTAATGCCAGCACTCAAGTCATGTAAGAGAAATCTCAGCTTTGGCTTTAGGGAAACAATTTGTCACTGCAAAGAAGACTGCTCATGTTATGTTTTGAGAGAGATTTGTCTCTGGAGAAAGGTGCAGGTTGAGTGTGGATAGGAATTCATCTACCCAGTAATAGGAAGGCCTCTTTGCATACTAGAAATAAACTTTTTGTTACTAAAAGGACACATTTCAGTACCATCTTGTTAACCAACCCCCAAATACAACAAAACAAAATCCAAGGAACACAAATTAAAAATATGGTTGTGTCAGGAGTGGTGACAATATGCAGGTAATGCCTCCACTCTAAGAGGATTACAAGTGTGAGCCCTGTGTGAAAAGGTTAATGATCTAGGAAGATCTGGGTTCAATAAATTAAAGCTGGTGAGGATTGAGAGACAGAAAAAGACAGAGAGGCAGGGAGAGAGTAAGAGATAAAGGCTGGCGATGCAGCTCAGGGTGGAGAGTTTAGGAAATCATGGGTGATACATGCAAATGCATATATAAATAATAAAAAAACTGATCTCAGTATCCTTCATTCATTGACTCTCAGCAGCAAATTTATTTTTCATTAAAAAAAATCACTAACTTAAGAATTTAGGCATATTATTGATGCAGGTTGATTTCATTAGTGTTTAGTCCCTCCCTGTGTCCCAGGCATGATGACTGAATTAGGTCAAAAGTACATACACTCAAGTTTATCCTCAGGTCTTCCCCGCTCAAGGAGAGACAGGTAGCATACGATGTCTTTCAGGTGAATTACTTCCGGGGATGACGAGTTTGCAGGAGAAGAGCGGGGAGGGGTGATGGCACCTTTATTCATTTTCAGACCTGGAAAACAGTATTTATAATTAAATAAAATGTTCATGGTGCTTGCCACAAAAATAAATTTAAAAAGAGATACCACATAGATGTTGTAGATATCTGAATATGCTTCCTAGAAATAGAATAAGTAAGTTCTCTGGAGCCCGAGCAGAAGAGAGCCACACATATCCTATGACTCATGAAGAGAAAGAGAGGTTTGGGAACCAGGGGCTGCCCCGCCTGCCACTGCAGGTGGACAGGCTCACAGCCCCAAGGGTGGTGCGCAAGTATAATGAGAAGGAATCATTCTGTTCCACTTTTCTTCTTATTAGGCAATAATATAAAAATTGGCTGAGAAGACATGAAAGTTGGCCTTTCACAAAGCTTTAAAGAGGAAATATGCATCAATTTGATTTATATACTATAATAAATAATCATTCACTTATTGAAAAAAGTCTCTGAGTCATTATGGCAAACATTTGCAAGGATCGTGAATGAGTCAACTTTTTTGCCATTGAGGAAGTTTCCATCAGTACAAATGGAAAGCATGATCAAAGATGGGGACAGCCATGATGGACATTTAATTAAGAGATCAAGGAATATGTTCACTTGATTGTAACAGTCTTCAATTTATTTTTTAAACATTCTTACTTTTCCTATCCTAAGACACACGCAGAGACCTTAATATGATTCACAACTACTGTCACTGTGAAATACACAGCTGATGAAGATCTAAGCAAAACTCATTCCCAGTAAATGTTTACTTCCATTTTACAGAAAAATCAAAGAAACCAGGTTGTGTTCTCCCTAGAAGACCAGAAGATAAGCTCCAGATAGGCCTTGCTGCACAGCTACAAACAGCAAAGCTCTTTGGGTGGAATCATTGATGGGATAAAGGGACTGGGTGGTTCAGTGGTTCTGGTGCCTGTCTTACAAGCACAAGGACCCGGGTTCGATCCCCAGTAACCACATACCATACTGGGCGTGGAGACTCACACCCAGCAGCAACCAGGACCACATACCACAGTGACAGGTGTGGTGGCTCACACCTGTAATCCCAGCACTCAGGAGGCAGAGGCAGGAGGATTGCTATGATGTGAGTTGGAAGCTGAGCTCAGGGCCATCCTGAACCACAAAGCGAGACTCTGTCTCAAAAAACTTAAAAAAAAAATCATAATAATAGGATAAAGGCTGTTGATTCCTATGGGAATTGGGCTACTCAAAGGGAGAGAAAAAATCGCCACCAAAACCAGTTGTACAAACCCATCTTCCCTCAGTACGCATGTACCTGCCTGAGCACCTCCTGGATGCTCTATTACCATTCATTTATAGCTTTGCTTGACTATCATCACATTCAGCCATCTCAAAGATATTCGTGCATATTATTTAATGCTTTATTAAATATATTAACATAATTTTGTCATTGTCTAAGTTGTTACTATGAAAACATGCCATTTTTCACACATCTGATATATGGCAACAATCATACTAGGCTATTACATATCATCTCACTCAATCCTTACATTAGCTTTATGAGGAATGTTGTAGCATTCATATTTTACAGATGAGAAATAGCACTTTAAAGAAAATTTCCTGAGTGTTTCTAGCCAACACAAGTTAGTCCTGTTTATTCTACACCAGTGTCCTATGGAGTATATTTTTCTTCCAAAATAATACTAAGGGTAAAGAAAAAGAAGTTCTATATTAGCTAGCACATATGTGTACAAATATACACTACTACTGGGTTTTATAACTGTTTGAATGTTTCATCTGCTAACATCCTCTAATTTTTAATCCTGTCCTAATATACATTTAAAGTTTTGTCACCATTTTTGAGTTAGCTAAAGAATATGTCAGATGTCATAAAGTAACTTGAGAAACATTGTTTTATGCCTCCTCTAGTTTTTGGTAAAGCCTGGCTTATTAAACACACACACACACATGCACACACACACACACACACACACACACACACACACACACACACATATACACATTCCATATTTATTCTACTCTTGTTTATAGTTATCACAATTACACTATAATGCACTACAGATGTTAAATGGGTTTTTCATTATAACAGAAATATCACTGTATGTCTAATACAAGCCAGTAGTTATTTTATTAACAAAACAAAAAAAAAAAGAGTAGAGAATTGAAGATAATCCTGAGCTTTAAAATGTGTAAATAGTTGCAAGTAGCCATTTAAAGCTCAACTAGCTACAGGAGCAAGAAGTTCCAATTTTTGACAAAAGACATTTCGGCACTAACACTTGACACGACCACAACTTCCTGACTCGTAGAACACAGCCTGTAAGTTATGGTCTGATAAAGCGTGACCTGATTCACCCTCCCGGATAAGCTAATCTTCTCCGAATCTTTCCCTGTACGCTGTTGAAGTCATTTACTCAGCTTAGTTTAGCTCTGTAATACAATCATGCAGCGAAAAATAATGAAGAATGAAAAGGGCACGATACTGCTTCAGTTAGTTAAAGAAGCATAAACTTACACATTTCCCTATTCCTCGCCTATAACAAAGCACCACCCCTTCCCACAGTCTCCCTATCTTGGCCTTTCCATAATATTATATAGCTGCAATCTTATGTATGAAGCCTTTCCACATTAGCCTATTCATTTACTGATATGTAGTAGAGTCTTCTTGTGAACTGATAGCTCATTTCTTTTGAGCATCGAGTAACCCTCCACTTAGCGGATGTTCCATAGTTCATTTCTGAGCTCACTGACTTTACTACATTTGATGAGTAACCAAAGACCAGGCCACAAGTTGGCTCCTCTTCATGAGGCTCCTCCTCAACGCACTCCTATGCGTTGTCCACTTGTGTTGTCCAATGGAATTGTTTCTTTATACCGTCATTTTGTTTTTTGAAATAATCTCTCTCCACAGGGTCCTCACTGGTCCTCTCGCTCTTTCTCTCCTTTCCTTAAATTTACTCGGAAATGCTCCGCGCACTAGTCTTCTCCTTCCGCTCACTTCCCTGAAGAACCCGTTTGGGTGAATGATGACTTAGAAGCACACGAGATGACACAGGTGGCAAATGTAAAATGACAACGAGCCTTCTCGGTTAGATGGAGAGTGAAAAGAGCTCAGTAAAGCAGTAGCTTCTGATGAAGAGGCTCAAGTTTTCTTTTCTTCTCTTTTTTATACTTCCTTTCTTCTTCTCCCCTTCCTCTCTGTCTCTGCCTCCCTGCCTCCCTGTCATTTCCCTGATTTTCCCTTTTTCTTTCTTTCTTTCTTTCTTTCTTTCTTTCTTTCTTTCTTTCTTTCTTTCTTTCTTTCTTTCTTTCTTTCTTTCTTTCTTTCTCTCTCTCTCTCTCTCTCTCTCTTTCTTTCTTTCTTTCTTTCTTTCTTTCTTTCTTTCTTTCTTTCTTTCTTTCTTTCTTTCTTTTTTCCTTCCTTCCTTCCTATCTTTCTTTCTTTCTGTTCTCTCTCTCTCATTTCTTTTCATTGCTGAGAATGGAACATAGGCAGGCCAGGTAAGACTTTGACCACTGTGCTACATCCCCATCCCATTAGGCTTAAAATGCCACTGCATTAGGTGGCATTTGTATCCACCCAATTAGTAGAAAATTTTTCTCTTTAGAATTTAAAGTTGAACACTAATATAGATGCAACAAAAGATATTTCTTTCGATAAAAACGATCCTATTTACTCCCAGAGATCTGGTGACTTATAATGTTCTGTTTGCTTCTTTGTTTGCCCCAGGGTATTCTCCTTCAACCAGTTCCTCACTAGAGTCAAGCCAGTGAACCCACTCTGGAAATATTTATACACACAGACACACACACACACACACACACACACACACACACACACACACACACACACACATGCTTATTTACCATGGTGTGTAATAAGTAAAAATTAAATGAAAAATAACCATTGTAATTGCAATGTGTTGGTTTCACTAGGAATAACCACTTTGTATTGTAAGAACATTTGTGTGTGGTTTCATGGCACTGTATATATATATATATATATATATATATATATATATAGAGAGAGAGAGAGAGAGAGAGAGAGAGAGTGCTCCTGTTGCAGCTCATTTCATTTCCAAAGACTAGCATTTTAGATAATGAATGTGGTAACATTTTCTCTGCTTTTACTTCATCTTATAAAATGAAAATACAAAACCATTAAAATAAATTATACCTCTAAAGGTATAAGGCAATAAAAACTAGCAATTTAATTTTCCATTTTTAATAGTTTTGATCTGCAGACATTTATCAGTCTTATGAAGCAGTTTATTACATGAAACAGTGATACATATAATATACACATAAATTACTGTGCTGAATTTCTAGATAGCTAGGAGGAAAAGTAGGTGGTACAGTATAGTCACATATGATTCTGACACGTGACCCCTTGGCCTTGCCTTAGGAGAAAATTACAATTATTTTTATATAGGTTTACATAAGCCATAGCAAGGTGGGGTGGGTTGGCTCTAAATGAACAAAAATGTAAAAGACTGATTCTTTATGACATGAAGATGAGTTTGGGGTATCGTCCCTGATGGGGGAATGAGGACAGACAAAACTCTGAGAATATACACTGGCTTCATCTGTACTAACATGGGCAGAAATCTCAAGCAAGCAATTCCAAGTGCTGGATATGAAGAAGTGCAGGTACGCAAGGGTGGTACTCTGTCAGCAGCACAACTTCATGGAAGATGGGTAACAGTCCTCCAACAGTGCTTGTTGAGATGTACAAAACTTCTGCACAATGGTCTTATTTGACCCTAAGATTTCATTCTGGAGATGAGAAAATAGTCAGCTAATGAAGCGAGCTCTTCACTCACAATGCTGTCAATTAGGGGAGTCAAAGCCTGAAGTCAGGTCATCTAATTGCAAACTTTGGGATCTCATTAAAATGGTAAAAACAAGATCTGTCTGTACCTCTGTGTCTCACACAACTCTGCAGTGGTGGAAATGTTCCAAATACGGGCTTGTTCAATTCCAGAGCTTTAACCACACAAGGCTGTCAACCACATGAAACAAAACTGATGTGACTAAGAAGTAGAATTCTGCTTCGTTTATTTTTATTGAATTTAAATTTAAATAGCATCAACAGGCCACTGGCTACTATATCAGACTATTTCAGCCACATCCTGTCTGTAGGTAGACAACTGAGAGTTGGATGAATTACTCTCTGGTACATGAATATATTTAAGTATCATAAGCAATTAAACTGCCACATATTAAATAAAGCCATGATGCCAAGTTGCCCGTATTTCTCACATTGAAAAGAAATACCAATGACATTCTTTAAATTGCTTCTATTATTTCAGAATATATGACATCCTAGAAAATATTTCATTTTTATGCTACATACAGACACAAAAGTACTGGAATAGAGTCTGTTTAATAAATAATAATAATGGTGGGTCTTGAGGACTAATAATGTATTCAGTTTTATATGTATTAACTGATTTACATGCATGCAATATTTAATTGCACTATCCTCAGTGAATTAGACACATTTATTTCTATTTTTCATTTCATAAATAGAAGCAAAGAAATATTTCACAGGTAAAATTAAAGAGGCAGTTTGAATCATGGTATTATATTTCAAGCATAAGTCTGTGGGAGTAGAGTAGAAAGACAAAAACAGATCAGAGAATCTGCCTGTTGCATGTCAATAAAGGACCTTTGTCATGAGAGATATATGGATGAATTCATAAAAGTTTGCAAGGAAGTGAGAAATCTCATCCATGTTGACAACTCTAAATTTTTACCTTCCATTCGGCCCATGCTTCAGGCCATTCCTTATAAAATGTGTACACATGAGCATAACTATGTATGTATTTACATGTTCAAATGTATTGGCATTGGTACATATTTTCTAAATATCACCAGAAATCCTTTTTAGTGAATTAGATTATGAATTTTTATTGCTTGTCTCTGTTAGACAATCTGTATGCCCTTTCTGCATGTCAATATTTGAGACCTTTAGAACTCATCATGTAAAACCAATACTAAGTACTGAGACTATGTCAATGAACAAAGCAAATAAAAAGTTCACTTCCATACCATTTCAATTCTAGCTGTAAAAAGCAAATTCTCAACATCATTGCATATTTTCTAGCTGCTACTAGTTTTATACCATGTCATATATTACACAGTATTGTATTGCATGTGTTTACCAGAGTATCCGAGGAATATATAAATGCTCTTGAATGTTAAAGTACAGAAATCATAATACTATTATTTAATTGACAATGATTAAGATGTGACTGAAAATACAAAAAAACCCTTTATTTTTAGTGAATAAATCTAATGATAAAATTTGGAACTTTTCAAATAAAAGAATAAAGACAACTGTGTAACCAAGTCTAACATATTGAAGATCATCAATAATTAAAAGGAAGACTTGAAAAGAACTTTTTTCTTTACTGAAAGTTATTTTATTATGAACAGGACCTTGAAACTCAGAGTTTATTCTGATTATAGCCTACAATATTGACAGAGGTACAATATTATTTGGAGTACAGCTACTACAACTAATAGTAAAAATTACAATAAAAGGTGTGGGACTATAGAAGTGTATATTATGTGATGGTTGATAAGATAAATTCCATTTAGCCAATGGATATGTCATCTTTCATCTTTATTTCTAGAATATTTTTGTGCTGGTATATAAATTTATTGCACTGATGATGAGAATATTAACATTAACAAATATACTGATATAATTTAAATTCTCACTCTACACCAGAAATTTTCCTCTCTTATAAACACATGAACCTAATAGTCTCAAAATGCATGTTTGGAGATCTGTTTGCCCTCATTTGCTTTATTAATACTGAAGTCACTGTACAATAATAAATAAAATTTAATAAATTTCCACCAACACACATACACAAATACATATATGTCCTTAAAATACTCTTTATAAGCATAAATTTCTTCTCACTACAATTAAATTAACAAAGTGAATATCTTAGTAAGAATATTATCAAGGATTTTTCACAAAAGAACATTTTTCCAGAAGTTCAAGTACCCCATTTTCCTTATAAGATTTTTTTGTTCTTAATTAATTGACCTCTTTATATACCAGAAAAAGTTGTGTCAACTTTTTACCAAAAATAAGTACTGTAGTGTGACTGTGGTGTCACAAAAAATATGAAACATATGATTCTATATTGACACAGCTGCTTATCTTTTGTACACTGCATAGCAGCACAAATCAGTTAAGTATAATCACCTCTAGTAGGTTGAGAACCAAAGAAATGATACATTAACGTTTTCAGAGCCACTAATTATTGTAATCTCATACATTTTGGGCCTTTGTAGTCCTCCAGTCTCATTTGTCTTCATGAGAGCTTCCACCTCCCTAGCACTGTGAATATATTTTCTTTCTTAAAATTATAAAAGGGCTCCCAGTTTCTTCTGGATAAAGTTTGGAACTTAGCATAAATGACCAAACTCATCCTACATGGTCTTGCTACTTCACTCTCCTCTCTTGTTATTCTCTCCTCCCTCTCCAACAGCCCAGTAGATGTTAAGGTGTGGACCCAGACCTTTCAGTGTGCTTCATAAGCAGCTCTTCTTCCTAGCTCTGAAAGTCCTATTAATGTTAAGAGCATCTGTGTGGAGTTGGCTTCACCTGGGTGAGGAGTTTTTCACAGAGTCAGATGAAATGTCTTACAAGGGCACTGGAGTTTTTCCTAAGTAGCTCTCTCTAGAAATGTCATCTTAGAAAGCAAGGATTTCTAGTATAGAACCCAGGGCATGCTCTTTAGTTACTGTGAGAGTTTATAAGCTTTCAAGAAAGAGTGGAGTTCTACTATAATAACAAAAGAAGAAATATCATGCAGAAAGGACTCCTGAACAAACAAAGAAGATTCAAGCCATAAGCATACAGCTGAATATGAAAGAATTCTGGAGTACATAGACAAAGAGTCAGAGTTGGGGCTACAAACATTTTCTATCCTACATGATACTGTGCTTCGTGCTATTAAGATTTTGTAATCTTAGGGGAGGGTGTCTCAAAGGATTGTAATCAAGGCTCAGATGTCAATCTCCCTTTCTACATATCTCTTTCATCAAAGCAATTCTCATAGGATTGAGTAACAATGGTTAATTTCATTTGAAAAATAAAAGTTTAATATGAAAACACTACAATAGTTAATAGGAAAGACTTGAAAAGTGGAAACCCAGGACTAATGTCATGAAATTTGTGTTAGAAAGAATATTTTGCAGATAAAACTGAGGACTTGTCTGGGAGCCACACTAATAGAGCAAGACACAAACAAGGCCAAATCAAATTGTCACCCTGCAAGAGTCATTGATTATTCCATGTTATTTTGTGGCTACTTGATACAAGGAGGAGTAAAGCAGTGGACGGTAGGAAGAGTTCAAATTTTTGGTGCTGGGGAAAGGATAGGTTCTCATTGCCACCCACCGAGAGAGAAGACAGCAATCAAAGCAGGTTTCAGAAGGATATAATTAGCTTTCAGACAGAGTGGCGCTGATATCTTGTATGATATCCAGAGAACAAGCCCCTTCTGAAATATAGTAAATATGCACACTTCATGAGCTGAAGAAACAGTTCTGAGATGTTTTGGGAGTTACTGTGGACTCTTGACAATGCCTTTTATGTGATGTGGAGAAAATGTTTTGAGACTGAGGAGAATTTTTTTAAATTAACTTAAGAAACATTAAAAATGTTAAGAAAATTGATCTAGGGGGATGTACCAGTAGTAAATAGCATTTATAAACACTATTTTTAAGCTGGATAAATGGTGACAGCAATCAGTGTACATATGAAAATTCTCTCTGGTGAGTGTTCAACTTGTAGTGACTGAAACCTTAGATCATATATCAAGATGGAGTTAGGAGCTTGTGAACCACTTGTTGAAAAAAAATGTTCTGTCTGACTTAAAATATTAAGTCCTTATCAAAGGGAATGATCCAAGTGATAAACTCAGGATGGGAAACGAGCAGAAACTGGTCACTGGCCTGATAATGTAATTATGATCCTGATATTTAAAAAGAAACAGAAAAGTATGAGAAAGTTGAAAAGACATCATGCTACAAAGGTCTTCAAATAGCAGAAGTTCAAGATGGAGTCAGTTCAACTATTAACTCAGATTTAAGTGGGAAAAAAGAGGGCTTGTGTGACAAGTATTTCATAAAATCATGCTTCCATTTCGTGAAATGTCAGAATATACCACACACACACAAATTCCCTTTATTCCTAGCTTTTGAAATTATTGTTATAAAGTAGTTTACTCATCAGTATTGTCTGTGTTAACTATAGTTTTTAAAATGTCTCACTGTCAATTATGTGCATATCCATACATATCATTCATATAAAGTTTTTTAAAATTTTTTAATCTTTATTGGTACATTACATATACACATCATGATTGCACTCCATAATGGGGATTTGTACCAATATAAGACACAACTTAATTTTCATTTTTTCCCATAGCCCTACCCACCCTACCGCCCCCCCCCTGTATACATAAAATTTGTTTCCTTATAAAGTTTTAAGAACACAAAAGATTCCTGAAATCTCAGAATAGAATCCTTGCTACAAGACTACATTTCTCTACAGCCAGCCAGATTCCTACTGGTCCAGGGTTGTGCTGCCCAGACATAAGAAGCAGAAAGAATGAGATGAAGAAAGTTCCTACTCTGCCCTTTAGTTTAAATTTTCTCAGCATTTCATCTCTCTGTCAGAACAGCCTCTTGTCTTCAGTTTATTTCTCCCTAGTCAAGAGACAATAAGCTTCCTGCTGCATGGCTCTACACAGGCCATGGAGATGTGTGTACCTCAGGAGAATTCTGATGCCCCAGTCTTTCTTTGAAGTTCTTTTTCTTAATTAATCAAATTCTTTATTCAAAATTTTATATACACTTCACAATCACACTCAGCATTGGGAATTTGTACCAGTATATGACATGAGTCAATTCTCATTTTTACCTGTTCCCTACTCACCCTAAAACCCCTACACCCATATATGTATATGCTTTCTTTCTTTTTTTCTATCTTATTTCCTTGCCACTTATTACTTACCTTTCCCCTTTGAATATTATCTATTGTACAAAATCTATATATATTCTAGAACTCATTTACAACCTCAGATTCTTATATCAGAGAAAACATATATTCCTTACACATTCGTGACCTATTTATTTCACTTATGAGTGTATTGTCAAGGTATGACCATTTGAGTACAGATGAGTCAAATGTGTCCTACTTTAACGCAGAGTAATATTTCATTTTATTATAAAACTACTTTATCCAGTGTCCAGCAAATGGGAATTTGGGTTGTTTCCAAGATTTAGCTATCAAAAACTGAGCTGCTATGAACATGCGTACACATATGCCACTATAATATGATTCTTTTAATTCTTTGAGGTTCTGATTTACAAAAGCCCACTGCCAGGAGGTAGTCCATCAGTGGAAACCCCAAGACCACACGTGCCAACACCTGCAGGGTTTTGATTTAGAACTATGATCATTCTTCTAGGCTTCAGGATGTTGAGTACTCCATCTGGGAGAAGGATTTGCTGCCTGTAGGTCTATCTACCTTCCCATAATGTCCTCTCCTTGCTTTCTTAATCCTGTGATACCATCTCTTACCATACATTATTTGGGTAAATAGAGAAATTTGTTTTCCAGATAGAGTGGAGAGTGATAGAATTAGCAACAAGTAATAAGGTACTTACACATCTCCAAAAGGCAACCATAATAAGATAGCCAACTATCTCCATGTTCAAAACATGCAATTATCTATGAGAAAAAATCAAAACTTTGTTCTGACTTAACAAATAAAAAAGTAGAAGTGTATGGACAAATTCCACTATTGATGTGAAATATAAACCTTTTATTCCATAACTGCTTTGTGTTTACATTTTCAAATGTGAAAGTATATATAAACATAGCATCCATATTCTCCAATTATTTAAAAATACTCACTAAAAAACAACACATTTCTAAATTTAATGGAAGTATTTCTTAAAATTATGACTCAAACACAAACTAGTGATAAATAATGAAAAACATTATTTCTATCTTTGTTCTCACTATGTTGAAGACATTTTAAATGATTAACACACAATCACAGTGTGGAGATATATATATATATATATATATATATATAGCAAGCACAGTTTTCAATCAAGTTGTCATTTCTGTTTCATGAGCATTTGATACTGATTTAGATTTTCAGATTTTTTATTGTCTGACATTTGACAGTAAATAAACTTACCGCCTGAGAGGAGAGCAGGCTTACTCTTCACCATTGGACTGGAATGAGGGAACTTGTTGCTAAATGACAGGAAAAGGTGTGCAGTGAAATCATCAGGTAGCTCTGCCTCCAGAAATGTCTTCATGAATAGCTTGAAACCTTCAAAATCTATTGTCTGAAAAAAATATAAGCATATATTTGAAGATACACACAAGTGTTTAATTCTGTACATGTTCACATTATCAGTAGAGAAAGTACTCAACATTTATACATCCAAGTTTATAGAAACAATGTATCAATTGGAGAAATACAATGGGAAGTCTTATGCTAATTTTGCTATGGCAGGAAGGGAAGGAGATTTCTACTTACTTTTATTTCCACAGTATCTGTAGCACTTTAATAATTAGCTCTTAACTGTACTGTATAAATTGGGATAGTGATTCCCAATCCTGATTGAACTGTGATAAGACAGGTAATTAATGTGAAGGATGCAATATCTTGGGTTCTGAAGCCCACACAAGAGAAGCATTTCTCATCTCCTTTCCTCATCAATGATGTTGACCATTGTTTTTGACAACTGTAAAAGCTGGCTAACATTAATATTTCAACTAAACACAGAGATCAATTGATATTATAATGTACCAGAAATCTACATGCAAACTTCTCAAGAACTATTTTAATATTCTTCCGTGTCCTTTTTTAATGACAGATCTATATTGGTTAAAATTCATTTGCAGAGATTTCGTGTGATTTTGAGAACCTTCACAAGCATGTGAGTAAAAGTTGATAGTATCACCTTCCAGTCTCAGTCCTAATGAGAGGGTATCACGGGAGTGACCACAGAGCTTGGTGTCTTCCAACAGAAAAGAACAATGGGCCAAGATCTGCTTTTGCTTGCAAATTGTAAATCTGCCTGTAGAAGACTGGTATTGCACTGAACCTGGCCAAAACTGTCATGACTGACGGGTTACTTATGTGGGAGTGTTTCTGAGAAAGAGATATAGACCATGTAAAAGAGGAGGTTTGGAGAACTATTCTAATGCCTTGAAATGACTAGTGGACATACAGAGAAAAAGCTAGAATAAAGTTGTTTTAGAAGGGCCATGATTTTCTTACTCAGTTTCATTTACTGAGGTGAATCTGAAGCAAAAAAGAAACTTGGCAGGCTGAAGTACTTATTTTTGTCATACTCCTGGTAAGTGATAATGAAATTAATTCTTTAAACTGTTATTTTAAAATTAGTCTATTTTTTCACATAATCATATTGTAGGTGGTAATAATCACAACCAATTCTGATTATTTTATTCTCATTGTATTGTTATATTCTTTGGAATAAATTTGATTTGGAATACGGATATTCCAAATATCCAGAGGGATATCAGGAGGGAAAATATAGTTTTAAAGATTAGATTATATACCAATTAAACATATTTACTGTCTTTATTTATTTACTTAATGTAAATGCAAGCAATAAGAAATTAAAAGCTTCATTTAGTAATTTTATAAGCCCTATACTCAACTTATTTTCAGGTTTGTTGTGCTTCTCTTTGTTTCCTCATTTTTATAAATATGACATTTATGTTAGTAGTACAAGAAAACACATTTTCTTCCAAATTTAATAAATCATCAGCACCACATGTTAATAAAATTCTACTAGTAAAGGGAATTATACAACTAAACTTATAAATAATATGAAATATGAGAATAGTTTGAATAGAAATAATTTCAGAGTAATGTACAACAATGTATGCAGCTAATACTTCAAAATGCAAAGATGAACCAATAGCCAGCCAACTGAATTTTACAAAGGCTTTGAGAGGCAGCTGCCTCTTCCTAATAGCACTTCTCAGAAGTCTCCAAACCCCCACTGAGTCAGATTAGTAGCCAGTATTGGTGGATAATCTTCAACACAAATGAAGCCTGAGAAAGCATTATGAATAGATGGTATTACAAAGCTAAGGGGCCTTCATAGGGCAAAATATTCATAGGCATAGTGGTGAGAAGCAAGGGTATTTATGGTAATGCTATCTCTGTGTCCTTTATTAGACAGTGTTTTGTTTAGAATCAAAGAGATGATAAATTTTTTAATTCAGACCTCATCAAGAAATAGATTCAGAAGTAGCTGTGTCACTGTGGAGACCTTCTTAATCTGCATGGGCCTCAATTTCTTAATATATAAAATAATTGAGAATAAGACTCTTCCCTCTTGTTTTGTTTCTTTAAATTAGATTATTGGGCCAAGAATATAGGGAAGTGATTCCAGCACCTTCCTTGCAAGCTCAAGGTCCTGAGTTCAATTCCTGGTACCCCTCACAAAAAGATTATTTATGTTTCTAAAGCACAAGGATAGCATCCGGCCTATTATAAGTAGCTAAATATAAATAATAACTTCACACAGAGTCAACAGTTTAAAAGTTCGAAATCCAAAAACCTATTGAAAACTGAGTCTCAAAGTCACATTACCTGACGAGTATTTATTACCTGATGTGTTTTCATAGTTATTTAATAAGTCATTATCTGGTATGATGTTGTCATTCTACTTTAGAAAGATGGTCATGAGATCTTAACTTCTAAAAGGTCAGAAGACTAGAAATTGCCAAAAGAAATGTTTCTCTGTGTCTCCTTTTGGATATGGTTAAATTTTTACATAGTTATTTCAACCCAGAAGTTTAACTTGGTGACACAGGAAAACAAAAAGCACAAACAAAAACAAGAACTTCAGATTAAAATGATTTTGCTTCTGATTCTAATATTCTTGGTTGTCAGCCAAGAACCGGAGAGCAGAGATCCCACTTGCTTTATTAAGGAAAAGATCTGACAAATCACAACCATGTGCTACTTATAGAATCTTAGATGTCTACAAGAATCACAGGGAAATCAACACTCAAGATTTAACAAAGAAAACCAGAAAAATAATCAACAGTCCAAAAGGCACTGAAATGTCGTGCGTCCCTGCTCTTGTCCCAACATATGCTCTTCCTGGACCCTTCTCAGCTCCCAGGAAGACTTCTGCACCTGTCTCAAAAGGCCCAGCCCTCTCCAGACGAACACATAGAACATTCTCTTTGCTTTTATTTTCTGACCTCTCTAAGCCTTAATTCTCTCTATAGATGATGTAAGTGACAAATAGTTCAGAGTTGTTGTTGGAATGTAATACACACTGGTGTAAGCATTTAATACACACTTGAGCGCATAAATGAAAAATATGTAGAATAAAAAATAAATCAACAAAAGGAAGTACTACCTAAAGGTTAGATGTATTTTGTTTTCATATCTTAACTTGTCCCCTTTTTTAAAAAATACAGATATGATTGCTCTGCATTGGGCAACACTGATGAATTACTGTGCTTAAGAAGTAAGAATTTAAGAATGGAGATCTTAGTCTTCTATAAGATCCTATTACTGACATGAGAAAAGAATGAGAAATTTTCTTGGTTCTCAAATGATTTTGGGTTGATGTCATATTATTTACTACTGAAGTCTTAGCAACAGTATCAACTTTTGTTTCCACAGATCTTTTTCTTACATTACCTGGTTTTACACATAACTTAAAGCACAATGCAAACTTCTTTATAACCCAGTTAACTAAATCAGTATTTTCTATTCTATTTGAGAACGGTTCTGCACCTGTTTTTCCTGGGTAATGGGTCTCCTTTCTTTCAGTTTGTAAAAGATTATAAAAAACTTCCTAAAATTCTAAGTGGAACAAATGATTAGATATCTCTGGTAAATAGATCACCCTTCAATTTGTACATTTTTACAATTTACATTGACATTTTAACATTTTATAATATTTTTAACATTAACGAGAAAAGCTGGGTGAATTTTAATTGAATTGAGTATTTAAAGATTAAATTGGCTATAAGCTCAAACCACACACTCATACGATGGTTAAAAATTTAATATCTCTTTTAAATTTTTTTTTCCTTTAGAAGCAGCGCTGACTATTTATGGCAAGAATATAGAAAATCTGCAAAGAATACTAAATGAAGGAGCTGCTCAGATATTGTGGCCAAAATGGCACAAATTGGAAACACATTTCTATAGGACTTTCATTATTATATTAGACCATCAGGGTCCATTCTTTAAAATTTCTTCTAATACTAATGATAGTAAAATACAAGTATTCAAATGGTTGTGGAGTGCCCTCTCTGAGCAGGGTCTTCTCTAGTGTTAGGGTAAATAAGCTACTGAAACAGACACAAATCTTTTCATCAAGGAGTTAATGTAATAATGAACAAAATCAGGAAAACAACAAAAAGAAAGTGTTTCTACTTGCCATGTGAAACATTATTAAGGGTAATAGATAAGCAGAGGAAGACAGTACATATTGGGAGGGATATGCCTTCAATTTAGAATCTGATTATAAGAAAATGAGATAATATTCTATTACTAAAATTTTAAAAGGAATGGTAGAAATACTTTTAGAAATGATTAGAGAACATTTCAGAAAGAAAGGTGTTTATGTCATATAAGTCTCCACAGGATCCCTCACAGAACCAGGAAATCAAAGTGAGAAGAGAATTCAGAGAAATTGCCATTAAAATTTTAGAACTGTGTGGGTTAGGGCAGGACCCATAGTATATTAATTTGTCTACAGAGAGCTATACTTTGGAAAGCATGAAATGATCATTGGAGGGGTATTAGCAGGAAATCTCATGACTTGACTCATTTCAACAGGATCATAAGATCCTAATAACATCCTTTTATAAAATACAAACAAAAGCCTATGTTACATTTTTACATATTTGTAGCAAACCCTTTTTGTGCTAAAGTCCATTTAATTAACATGCATCACTGAACTATTATGGGTTAAGTAAATGAAACAATAAATCAAGTACTGACTTCTGTTCACCTCTCAACAAGTGCCAATTTAGATACCATGTTAATTACTAGAAAAATAATTCTAATGAAGTAGACAATGATTTAAATTATACAGAGTTTTCTACTACCATTTCTAAAAATTTTATCCTCAGATACTAAAGTTACTGAGCCAAAGTCCATGTTAAATATGTAACAGGGTGGACTTTCTGAGACTTTAGTTATATATTCATTGCCATTAAAACACTTTCAGAAAAAATTGTCTTTCTTTTTATTCTTGGACTGAAATTAATGTTAATTACATTCTACTACAGAGAACTCCTAAATAATCCCCTAAAACTGTCATGTCACAAATTTCTTTAAGGAAAATGTAAAAAAAAAAAAAAATCACAATTTCACTTTTTAAATTAGGTTTAGTAAATGAAGCATGTTTAATATCTCAGTAATAAACAATGAACAAGACTGTAAGCTTCCCATAATTAACCCTTCTGAGATAAGCATTTATTATTATTTAGAAGAGAGAAAATTAGAGAGGACATTCTTTTAGTAAAGTACGATACATTGTAAGAAATGGTATTCCCAGTTACTTTGCTAATTATAACATTTGAGCAAGGCTTTGACAAAATCTTAAGCAAATTATTTTATGGTGACTTTCAGTAGACCTTGCAATCAAGGAATTTTACTCAAATAACTTGTAGATTTCAGCTGGAATCTCACTTAATCTAACGTGACATCATGTTGTCAACACTGACGATAATATAAGTGAATAGTTCTGAAATGTACATGTAAATAAACATACATACTCTTTGAAAAATGAAACTTTCTGACGATATCATGAGCACCAATATATGCATATGCATATATATAATTGTTTTCTATGTATATAAATGTATATATAATTCCAAAGAACAATGCCAAATTTGTACATTTACTTTTAGACAACATTTCCAAAGAATTACTCTTAATAATAAATATACATCCCATCAGTGTCACAAATGAAATTCCTGTTTCTTCCTACTACAGAAAGTGAACACTGCTCTGCATGACATGATGTTTAACATTGTATCTCTTGCACTGTAGATCTTGGTTATGATTGTGAAATATGGACACTAAGAATGAAAAATGTCTACATTTTTACTCAGCCGTCTCTATGTAGTTGTTCTATCAAAAATGATTCAAATTGGATAAAATTTTTTTAAGAAAGAATGAATTCAAAATACTCTTAAGCATACATATCTCTACATACATTCTTTCACTTCTTAGAGCTCAAATAAAATATTTCAAAATATAACAGATTATATAATACATTTGTTAGCAGAAGAAAACAAAGCTAACAAAACAATAAGAACAATGTAGAAAAGAGTTTCATATTCAGGCTGTTTTATAAATTATGTTCTTTTGAAGCTACCTATAGTTAGCAGTGGGAAAAACATCAAATTGAAAAGCAGAATGAAACTAGGAGATATCTTCTCAACTCTAAAGAGAGAGAAACTAAGATTTTTGAAATCAGATAAGGAAATTTGAAGTGCTTGGAGAATTGAGTCGAAGCATTTTCTCATCATATTGCAAAGTAGATTTAGTCTGACATTCATAGTACAGCCCATCCTGATCACTTTGTTTCTTCCATCAGTTCAGATTTAGTTTCTACTGTATTTTAGATGTGCCAGGGTAACTGCATTTTGGATGCAACTCAGGGTTTTCTTTTATGTTCTAAGTGCTTCTTTCTTTTTATGTGTTCATGTCCTATTGAGGTATTTTTATTACAACTTTTCTCAAGGCCTCCATTTTTTCCTTTTATTCCTCATCTTCATTGTTCTGCCCTATTATCTTTAGACAATATTAGAACTTTCATTAAAATATTGCTTGCATAATGGAAACATTAAATGTTTATATGATGAAAGATATTATCTAAGGAGGTTTTGTATCTGTAATCATTTAATAATTTTATGCAATAAATAAATAGATATTATTCCTATTTATAGACAAATTGAGACTCACAAAAGCTGACTACAGTGCCCAGTATTGAAAGCTTCTAATTAGCATTCAGGACCTAAACATTTCAAACTGCATTGTGGATGATGTCATAAGTAATCACTAAGAAGTTTTATAGACATTTTTTCAATACACATATATGATACAAGACATTTTGCCACTGCCCTTTATTTTTAAATTAGACACAATGACTATCAAGACTATGAGTTTAGCAAAAGGGCTACACATACGTACAGGATGAAAATGACTTTTATTGGCAGTACCAGGGATGAAACTCATGACCATATGTTTTCAGAATAGATACAGTGCCGGTGAGCTAAATTCTCCAGGCCTCAAATGAAAATTAATAACAAGTCTGTGTAGTTGTCCCAATTTAATTAAAAGTATTATAATTCTTTTTGTGTCCTTTGGCATTCAGCATAGCCTATTCCTTTTTTTTTTTTTTTTTTGGTGGAGATCGTCTCACTTTTGAAGTTCAGGCTGGCCCTGAGTTCAGCCTTGAACGCAAAGCAAACCTCCTGCCTCTGCCTCCTGAGTGCTGGGATTACCAGTATAAGACACAACTTAATTCTCATTTTTTCCCATAGCCCTACCCACCCTACCACCCCCCTATATACATACAATTTGTTTCCTTTCTTTTTTGTTATAATCTCATTATTTTTCCCTCTTCACACTATTACACTTTGAGTATTTTCTATTTCACAATATATAACAAGCTTTTTAAAAGAATGAGGTCCCATTTGCTGATTTCTCCTGCCAATTCCTGTGCTATAGAGGTTTTGTTCAAGAAGTCTTTCCCTAAGCTGGTGTCTTCAAGAGTTCTACCTAACCTGTTTTGTAGCAGGTTTAGAGTGTCTGTTTTAATATTTAGGTCTCTTATCCACTTTGATTTTAGCTTGGTGCATGGTGAAAGAGCTAGGTCTAGTTTTACTCTTTGGCAAGTTAAAGCCCAGTTTTTTTAGCACCATTTGTTAAAGAGGCTATCTTTCCTCCATTGAGGAATTTTGGCTCCTTTGTCAAAGATGAGGTGGTTCAGTGTATCTGGAGTAGTTTCTGGATCTTCTAGTCTATTCCATTGATCTTCAGGTCTATTACTTTGCCAGTACCATGCAGTTTTTATCATGGTGGCTTTATAGTATAGTTTCAGGTTCGGAGTTGTAATACCCTCCACCATGTCCCTGTTGCTTACAATTGCTTTTGCCATTCTAGGTCTTTTGTGGTTCCAGATGAAAGTTTGGATTTTTTTCTCTAGATCTGTGAAATATGCTGTTGGGATTTCAATCAAGATAGTGTTGAATCTATACATTAGTTTTGGGAGTATAGCCATTTTGATGATATTGAGAGCAGCTAAGAAGTATATGAGGAAATGTTCAACATCATTAGTCACTGGAGAGATGCAGATGAAAACAACACTGAGATTTCATCTCACTCCACAAAGAATGGCTGCTATTTCAGAATTAGCCAGAAACAAATGTTGACAAGGCTGCAGAGAAGAAGGAACACTTCTCCACTGTTGGTGGGACTGTCGACTCATACAACCCCTGCGGAGATCAGTTTGGACATTTCTCAAAAAGCTAGGATTGGAGGTCCCATTTGACCTGGCCATTCCCCTGTTACGTATATACACAAAAGAGTTAAAAGACTCATATCACAGTGACATATGTGCACCTATGTTTATAGCGGCTCAGTTTGTGATTGCTAAATTTTGGAAGCAACCCAAATGTCCATCAACTGGAGAGTGGATAAGAAAGCTGTGGTTCTTCTACACAATGGAGTATTACTATGCCATAAAAATGATAAATTTGAGTCATTTATATTTAACTGGACAAACCTTGAGGATATCCTCAGAAGTGAAATAAATAGGTCACAGATATGTAAATATCACACCTTTTCTCTGGTATGAGAAAATAAAGATGTAAATGAGTTCTAGAATTGTATGCTATATATTGTGAAATAGAAAATACTCAAAGTGAAATAGGGTGAAGGGGGGAAAATAATGAGAGTACAACAAAAAAGAAAGGAAACAATGTTTATGTATACAGGGGGTGGGGCTGATAGGGTGGGTGGGGCTATGGGGAAAAATGAGAATTAATTTGTGTCATATACTGGTACAAATTCTCATTGTAGAGTGCAATCGTGATGTGTATATGTAATGTACCAATAAAGATTTCAATAAAAATATTAATTGTAAATTCCTCTATTAAAAAGAATTTAAAAATTTGATAAGCTGTCCTACTGAGGTATTAGCTTTCCTCTACAATCTTTCAGTATTATTTGACTCAAAAAAAATCTGTTTCCCAGTGCAGTTAAGATACAGGGCCAGGGAGTTAGCTCAGTGGTTCTGGCGCCTGTCTTGCAAGAGGGTTGGTGCTGGGTTCGATTCCCCAGTAACCACATACCTATACTGGGCGTGGAGACTCATGCCCAGCAGCAACCAGAACCACATACCACAGTGCCGGGTGTGGTGTCTCACGCCTGTAATCCCAGCACTCGGGAGGCAGAGGCAGGAGGATTGCTATGATGTGAGTTTGAGGCTGAGCTCAGGGCCAGCCTGAACCACAAAGTGAGACCCTGTCTCAAAAAATCTAAAAAAAAAAAAAAAAAAAAAAGATACAGACCCTAAAGGTGCATTCTCAGTGTCGTAGGGTATGCTCAGTTTTGCATGTCATGGAAAGCAACACAAAAGTATGTCCAGAAACTTATATCCCCTTTTTGCCCTTGTTCAATTTTAAATTCTTATTCAGCAAATGCCACTGTAGGAATGAAAGGGACAAAAAGTTTATATACTCTCTAAAATCTTCAATTAAACTTAGCCATTACTTTTATTTTAAAAAAAATTTTACTGAGTTTATTGGTACATTTTAGGTATACTTTAGGATCACATTCACAATTATTATTTGTAATGAAAGTACTAAGATAAAATTGGTGTAATTTATTTTATGTACTCTAAACATCCACGTATATTTTATTTCTGCATAATTATTACAGCAGATTAAGATAGAGATAAATAAGTTTGACAGCTGTCACTTACCCACTTGACACAGTCAAATCATCAATCCAAGCTCTCAAAGTGGAAAGATGTAACAGATGGCTCACACTCAGCTGTGAATGTTTTCACAGACATAAGATAGTCAAGTCGGTTTGTTTAAAATGAAGCTATAATGTGAATAATTAGTCACATATGTATCTACACAAATACCTTTTCCAAATGTGGGACCTCATTTCATTCTTTCTTGGAGCAATTCTCCTAGTATCAAGGTATAAGTGTTCAATTCAATTCACATATGGAAAGGAAAGGTGTTGCAGAGTCCAAGCATGATGAATATGTGGACAGTATAGGGTTAATAATAGAGAACTGGAGTTGACACTTTCCTTTCTTGTCTGGTGGGATGTCTTCAAAACTCTGCCCTCACTGTAGAATGGATGTGAATAGGAAAACCGCAGAGATCACTGGCAGTAACAAGAAGAGTCTTGTATGCTGATTAACTGGAACTTCTATATTTTTCTAATAGTCCTGGCACTACACAGGTGTGGGAAATGGAAGAAATGCAACAGTACAGTAACTTATACTGAGGACAGCACTCAAGAGTGAGGCCAGGTTGGTCAGGAGAGCAAATACTGTGTAATGCCACCTATATCCACCACAGCAGGTGAGGCCATTATATTAGAATTGAAAGAGAAAAGAGGTATATTTTCTCATTTTAAAATAAGAAAGTGAAGCTCTGAAAATACAAATATGCAGGATCAACTAGGCAGGCATTTCATGTGTCTCACTGTCACATTTGCTATATGACTCAGAAATTATATATGCAATCAATTTGTTATTAAAGTGTGACCACAACTGGAACTGATATGAGGTACAATGAAGTACTTTACATGCATCTTAGAAGTTATATCTCTTCCGACTGAGCATAGTAGATGCTGTCTATACTTCATATGAAAGCATACTGAGGCAGGAAAACTGTTCAATGCCTATTAAAGGATGAGATTGTAGCTGAATTTATTCCAAATCCTGAGACTGTATTTTCTATGCTGTGTTTTCCTTATGCTTTATTTAGCAGTAAATGCTAAATTGGATTCTAATTATAACTCATAATAGAAGGGTGTTTATGTCACAGCAAATGTTTACATCAATCTCAATACCCTTATTAAAGATGTATAAAATATTGCATTCAGGCTGGTATATAGCTCAGTAGCAGAGCGCTTGTCTAGCTTGTGCAAGGGCTAGCACCAAAACAACGCCAACTCAACAAAATGGAAAGGGACCATTATATTAGGTACTAGCACCACACACACACAGATCCTGAAATTTCAGATATTTTTTTTTCTTGAGGAGTAAAAGTTATTCACTCATCCAAGTGTAAAATGTGTAGATGTTCACAGAGTGTATAGCACAGGTCCCCTAGAACAAAGAAAAAGGCAACCTTGAAGTGGGGAAGAGCAACACAGCCTGAGCCCAAGGTGCATCCACTGACAGGAAACACACGGAAGACCCCCGAAAGAACACCCAGGCAGTGGTGCCACACGTGCTTTCACTCTCAGCCCTTTTCTTTCTAAATGACTTTACTGGTACATGTTATACATACGTTAGGATCACATTCCACATTGAGAATGTGGACCTGTACATGACACATCTGGATTATCATTTTTCCCCTTTCCCCCGCCCACCCAACAACCCACCTCCCTATGAATGAGTTTCTTTCTTTCTTTCTTTTATTTTTTTAACTATCAAATGTTTTCGCACCCTCCCTTTCTTCCTCTGTACTCTTTTCTTCTCACTGCCATCCATTTTGCTCTCTGTTCTGACACGGTCGCTGGCCCACTAAGAAAGGCCCGTGGGACGGAGGCTGGGGAAGGAAGAAGGAAGCAGAAATACGCTCTGCTGATCCCAAAAAAGGTGATGTAATTTTTTCACCAGCCTTTAGTATGGATGTAAGTTTGCAGAAGAAAGCTGTATTTTCTAACAAGCATTCTTAAAAAAATGCTGCTAAGTTGCTAAAGACTGAGATTATAGGCGCTGATGAGCAAGCTTTTCCTCTGAGGAACTGCTTGCTCAGTGTCCCCATGCCCATACTGATTGTGACAGAGGGACCTGATGCGTGATCACCAATGTCAGAAAAGCAGCCAGGGATGGGCCATCTCTGAATGGAGCTAGTTAACATCATCAGCGAGCAAGTCCTTGTTTTCTTGTATATCCTCCCAAAAGGCTGTCATGTGAAAGAACTGTGTGTAAATCCAGGGAGATTACGTGGATGCAACTGATCTTCCTATCCTGATAGTCACGAAAGGAAAGGGGCTTGCTGGTACTGAGACGACTGGAGCCTTTGAGAACAAGACTGAGTTTGTGCCTACACAGTGTTATCTAGGAGAAATAATTTGATGTTTTTATAAACTCTGAAATTTTAGTAAGAACTATTCTTCAATTGATGAAGTCAATTAATATAGCTGCTCTGATGTGAAAGAAATGTCTTCTTACAACATTCGGTAGCGTGTTGTGAATCTGTGCACTTTGCCACACTGCTAACCTAAAAACTGGTTTACACAATGGACTTGGGAGAAAGCACCTGAAATAACAGATTGCTTACCTTTCTTTCCATGATAACAAAATCAGCAGCTTTTCAATTATGTTTTCCCCATAGAATCTAACTTAAAATTGTAGACAAAACAAAACAAAATCCCTTACTGTTGCATTTAAATGTACTTTTAAATCTCCCAATGTAAATTAATAAATTAGGACTTTTATTAAATAAATTAATTTATTGGAGTCCCATTTGTCTGGTCTAAATTAGAAAATTAAATTTCCAAGTCTACAAAGCCAAAGGCTACACTCTAGAACATTTTTGATTCTATTACATTACAGACTTTTCCATTTAAGACATTGATTTGAAAAAAAAAATTCAGTCATACTTTACCTCAATTATAACTTTCTGAGTATTAAAGTTATGTAATCTAACATACTATATGATCTTATTGGAAAAGAAGTAGCGTTTAGTGATATGAATGAAAAATCATGACTTCTTTCAGAATAAAGGGGAAAAAGACGAGTTTAATAGAAAAGAAAACATCTTACTTGGTTAAGAATGTCTTGTTTCTGTGCATGCAAGGAGAGAAAGAATACATGTGTTAACGTAAGATAACTTACACTCTTATTCCATGGTTATTTCATTAGAAGTTCAAGACCATAGATTTATTTTAAAATATATCCTGTGTCTATGGGTCTGAGAATATTGTTTTGAAATAGGATAAGCAAAAAAAAAAAAAAAAAGTAGGGTCAGCAAATTAGGAAATCAATAGAAATATAAATTCTCGAGCTCACACAGGAAACAAATTCAGAAGTTGGGAGGTGGAGGGAAGCAATAATCTGTGTTTTAATAAGCATCCAAGGGGCTGTGATATACACAAAACGTGGGGATCACGGGCAAAAACAATCTCTGAGTATGATAAGTGAACAGTTCCAACTGACATGAGACAAATATAATGAGAAAAACAAAGAAACAATAAAACCTTCCAGAGAGAAAAAGTAAAAATATAAGCGTGCGTAATATGATGTTAGATTATGAATATTTGTTCTTCACCCCCAGTATTTCCTCCACCCATCAGCATAAAGCGACAAGCTTTATTCATGCCATTAGTGCTTAGATAGCTTCCCATACATTTGCCATTTTCTTTCCATTCTCAAAAATCAATAGGATAATATGAATTGAGTCTAAAGTCCAAGACAGAAAATAAATCGCATGCAATGCCAAACCGATTCTTTCTCATTTGCCAAATTCCATTATCCTCATGAGCTTTTTTATATGCTCTGCATTTACTGAAAATCTCTGTCAGACTAGATCTCTGCCACAAACTAGCTGTGATGAAGACCTTATTCATGTAAGATTAGGTGATGACTAATAGAAATCTTTCATCTTGTCAGGCACGAGCTGGAGATAATTATATGTGCTGGATTATGCCACACTCATGAAATATGTAATATCAGTCAGTATCTCCCCCCGCCCCTTCTTCTTATATCCCCCGGGACCTTCCCACTCATTCTATTGTCTGGCATGAAGATTAAAAAACTTGGGTATTCTAGGCAATTAGTTTTTTATTATGATCATTATTATGAACCTCATAGCTTAATCTTGGAATCATCATTTTACTTTCTTTAAGTAAGCTGATTTATTTAAATGCTCTGCAATTTTAATTTGAGAATCTCATGGCTTTTAAGGTTTTTATTCTTTGAAAAATTTTGATGTCAATCTTTATAATTTTTTTTTTCTTTTTATGGGACATGGTCTTGCTTTTGTAGTTCAAGCTGGCCCTGAGGTCAGGCTTGAACTCACAGCAATCCTCCTGCCTCTGCCTCCCGAGTTCTAGGATTACAGGCATGAGTCACCAGGCCCGACACTGTGGTATATGTTTCTGATTGCTGGTGAGCGTGAGTCTCCATGCCTGGCACTGCTATATGTAGTTTCCAGGGATTGAACCCGGGTCTTTGCACTTTCAAGACAGGCACCGGAACCACTGAGCTAAATCTCCAGTCTTATTTTTTTTTTATATATCTTTGAATTACCAATTACTAAATATGTTGAAAAGATAAGAATTAAAAATAAATGATTAATCTTCATATATTTATTTTCTATTCAAATACACTTAAACAGGTCAATCTTTGAGTTAAGTATTTAAATACAACTGTAAAATTCACTAATTCAGGTGAATTCTAAGAAAAATAATGTATCTATCATTAAGTAACTTTAGGGGGAGATATAATTTAAGGATATTCAGTTCATTTTCTTTTAAAATATTTCATATGGGTTAAATATGAGTTGATTATTCATTCTTTTGCCTGGAAGAACTAATCATTTTCTGAATTTTTGATAAAATTTAGCATTAGTATGTAGCTGTCCAAATAGAATAACTTCAAGCTGATCTTAAATAATCAGTGAAAATATCACGCATGACTGGATAGATTCTTTTATAGCCATAGAATACTTCTGATGAGTTGATGAGGTCACATACTAAAAAGAACTTCAGACCCTAATTACTTTCATTTTCAACATTCAATAGTCCTAATTACTTCAGAGCTTCTTTTTGAAAGAGTCAATATAAGCTTTAAAATTTTCTCCTGAAGAGAAACTTCCTATCAATATCCAAGCAGAGCATGGTTTCATCCTTAACCTAGACTTCCTGATTGTGTGTCATAATGAGATGAAGGCTTTTGCTTTTCAACTGTGTTATGTTAATAACACATTCCAACCCATCTGCACATTTATGGAGTGGTATTACATTACTGAAACATGACATCATATGTGTATCTAATAATGAGCCTAGTAATTATTGCAAAAGATCCCCATGACATCGACTTCTATTCTGGGATATTCTAGGATAATATTAATGACATCTTTCTGTGCAGTAAACACCTCTGCTTTTCCCACCTTGTTTTGGGCCTTGAGATTTTCAGTTCCACAAAATCATCTGTCAGCATTATTTCCCTCACTGTACAGAATATCAGAAAATAAAATGTGAAGGTAATATAGGCCAGACTCTTGCTTTTCTTTGCTATATAAGAAAATAGAAATGACTTGGAAATTACCTTAATTTTCCTCATCATTATTTTACTTTTTGAAAGTCAATATCAGATTAAAGAGTTCTTAGATGTATAGTAATAAAATTCAGATGGAATAAAATATGACACGTAAAGCAACTACTCATGAGAAATACTAATAGGAAATTTTAAAACTATATGAATGAATCCCTGAAGTTGGAATTTTGAGATTGGATTGAAATAAGTAAAATTAAGTTCTACATATCCTCCAAAAATAATATTGAAAGATAACCAAGAACTGCACTCTTACAAATTTGAAAAAGCAAACTGGTAAACAAAATGTTGTCACAAGCCCATCTGGAGAGAAACTCATCTAGGTGGGATTCGTTTAGACAAAGCCATAATCCACAGAGACCATTCTATTTTTTGCATACAATGGAAAATCTCTTGATCAAGAATCCAATGAATTAATTGTAATGATCAGATATTCAAAATAAAATATCTCTCAGCTAATACTAAATGGGTTTATTTTTAAAAGCAACTAGGAAAAGAAAGGTCTTCATGTAGGAATGAACTCAAAAGTAGTTGAGAAGTTATGAAAAGTTGTGATAAATTTTCAGGAATTTGAAAGCTTGCAAGTAAAAAGGTCAAACATAAACTGGGAATTGAAACTACTCTCCTCTGATATAAACTAGCTCATTAAAATGATAGAATAATTATGTATATCACAAATTCTTGTTTAATTGAAAGGAAATAATTCTCCAAAAGGAATAATCCTCATTCTCCATACCAGTGATATCTTTGGGTTAAACACACAGAAAAAGAGCCAGGCATATCCTCTATCTCTTTTATAAAATCTTATTTTCTGAATTTTAGGTAAGAAACTAAAATACAATGCAATGTACTATCCTTTCTCAAGATCACAACAATATCAGAGAAGTATTCATTTCAATAGCAAATTTTGGATAGAAAAAATGTATTACATTTAGTATATCTTCCAGAACTACTATTTGTTGTGAACTTCATTTTCTTTGTAGAGATGGCAAATGGTTTATGGTATGTGAGATATATACATGTATATGCACATATATGTATATGTGTTTACAAATACACATATACATGTTTTGCATGACTCTTCATGAATTTCTCAAGCATATATTTTCAACTTATATAAAGAAGAAAGAAATTTTACCCCTTCAGGATTATACTTTGCGAGCACGCCATTACCATGGAATTCTTCAAGAACATCCTTTAATTTCTTTGTAGAATCTATAAAAAAGAGAAAAGAGACAAAATATTTATATGTGCCCACTGCTTTGGTGTATCATAATTCAAAAATGAGTATATAAATGTAAATAATTACCAAGAGGAGGCAAATTTAAAAATTACTATATAGTATGCCTTTAACATTATTGAAAAACTATTAAATTGGCAAAAGTAGGGATAAAGAAACAAAACAAATGTGAAAACCACTTTATTCTTACTTTTTGTTGCTAAAAAGTAGGTGCGGGATGGGCCGAGGATTTAGTTCAGTGGTTTCAGCACCTGTATTACAAGTACAAGGGCCTAAAGTTCAGTCTCCTGGACACCACATACAGTACTGGCATGGACACTCACGCTCAGCAGCAGTCAGTACCACATAGCAGAGTGCCAGGTGTGGTGGTTCACACCTGTAATCCCAGCACTCAGGAGGCAGAGGCAGGAGGACTGCTGTGATGTGAGTTTGAGGCTGAGCTCAGGGCCAGCCTGAACTACAAAGTGAGACCCTGTCTCAAAAAACAAACACATCAATATTCATTAATTTTCTCTGGTATGAGAAAATGAAGATGTAAATGAGTCCTAGCATTGTATGTTATATATTGTGAAATAGAAAATGCTCAATGTAAAATAAGGTGAAAGGGGACAATGTTGAGATTGTAACAAAAAAGTAAGGAAACAAATTTTATATATATGGGGGGGTGGTAGGGTGGGTGGGGCTATGGGAAAAAA
>PVIR01000728.1:0-75507 GCA_004026965.1 Petromus typicus | reverse complement strand
CACAAAAACCAAAAAACAGTAGGTGCATGAGCTACTACACCAAACACAAACAAATGATTAAGTAATGTGCTTTCTTTGTTTATTTTGAGAATATAACATTCAAGTAAACAAAAGAAACGTTAAAAATACAAAGATCATAATCATTTCTTGCCCTGCCTTATATTTTCCACTTATAACTGCATTGACCAACAAGTATTGAGGCTCTCACCATATTCTATGGTAATAGATAATCCTGTTTTAGTAACTGAAAATGTAATAAACTAACATAAAGATTATTAGAATTAGTATATTATATAAATATGTGCACTCAATCTATTAAAATAACATTCTCAGAGAGATACAGGTTTTGATTAAGCAGGTTCAGGTCTATGATCTGAAGATGGAGAAAAATGACAAAGAAATTAAAAGAAAAAATCTCACTAAATATATAATCAGATTTAGGTAAGAGTGAACAAGCAATGCCAAAATTAAAATGTAGGAAACGCATAGATTTTTTTTTTTTTTTAGGTTTTTTTGAGACAGGGTTTCACTTTGTGGTTCAGGCTGGCCCTGAGCTCAGCCTCAAACTCACATCACAGCAATCCTCCTGCCTCTGCCTCCCGAGTGCTGGGATTACAGGTGTGAGCCACCACGGCCGGCACTGTGGTATGTGGTACTGGTTGCTGCTGGGCGTGAGTCTCCATGGCCAGTATGGTATGTGGTTACTGGGGAATCGAACCCGGGCCCTTGCGCTTGCAAGACAGGCGCCGGAACCACTGAGCTAACTCCCCGGCCCAAGGAAATGCATAGATTTTTTAGCTTTCCTTGATGGAAGGGGACATTAGTTGTGTCTTAGTACTAAATGTATTTTTTTTTTTTTTACTTTGCTCAAGGTCCTAGTGATATGTGAAATACCATAAAATATTTCTCAATTCTGAAAATCAATTATACGTATCATTGGATCATCATATTTTCTGAATCCTACCTTCGTTTGAAATGCATAGTTTCCTTCTTTAACAATGTTAATTCTATGGGTGTGTGCATCTGTGTGTGAGGCAATATTTTTCTTACTTGAGACAAAATTCACATAGTACAAAATCCCTATTTATCAGTCATAAATACCTATGCAATTCAGGAGTTTTCAGTAAATTCCCAATGGTGTACAACCACATTAGCCACTTTCTTGATACTGGAGCCATCCATCCAACATCCACAACTTCAAAGAGGTCAGGTTTACTTTGGCTTACAATTTTGGAGGGTTCAGTCCATGTGTGACTAGCAGGCTTCAAGGCAGAAGCACCAGGATGAAAGTGTTGGTGGAAGGGCGTGGCCAGGGAAGGCTGCTGGCTCACCGTAGCCAGGAAACAGAGCGAAAAGGAAGGCACCAGCACAAGAGTGTATCTCTGCAGAGCACAGCCTGGTTCTTCTGACAAGGCCCCACCTCTTATGGGGGTTTCCATTTATGGACTCATTCATCAATTAATCCTACAATGAATGTAGCACACTCTGCACCTAGTTACCTTCTAAAAGCCACTCCTTCAACACAGGAGACTTGAGAGACTTTTTAGATCTAAATGACACAGCAGTTATTGCTCTTGTCTAATTCCAGAACATTTTCATTGATCTAAAAAGAAAAATCCATATTCTTTAAAAATCCCCACCACATTTTCAATTTCTCCAGTCCATAGTTACCATTAATATATCTTCAGTATCTCCAAATTTGCAAATTCTTTATATTTCAAATAAATGTAATTGCATAATGTGTTGTTTCTATGTCTGATTTCTTTCAATTATCATAGTTTCTTCAGGTTATAACCACATAGTATCACGCACTTGTACATTTTTTCATAGATAAATAATATTGTATTGTATTTGTTATTTTTACCAAATATACATTTAGGTTGTTTCTAGATTTCAACCCGTATGACTAATGCTATTAGTAACATTTATACATCTTTGTTTAATCCTATTTCTGCTTTCTTGGTTATCTGTACCTAAGAAGAGAATTGTCCAGTCGCACAGTATCTCAGCATTTAACATTCTTAAAATCCACTGAGAGATGGATTTTCACAGTGGTGGTTTCACTCAACATTATCATCCATAACAGTGAAGGTTTACGGATTTCCCACATGGGCTCCAACACTTGAAATGCTACATTCTAATCTATTTTTCATAGCTATTGGGGCTATTCACTGATTTTTATTTGCATTTGATTAGTCTTTGCTAATGACATGTTGAGTACGTACTTATTGGCCATTTGTATATTCTTTGGAGTCATAATGTCTAGTTAACACCTTTCACTTTTCTTGTTTTCTTGAGACAGGGTCTCCCTATGTAGTTTAGGCTGAGCTTGAACTCGTATATTGCCCAGGCTGGCTTCAAACTACAGAGGTGTCTGCCTCAGCCCCCAGAGCGCTGGGATTATAAGCATGTTCCACCATACTCAGCCACAACTTTATACTATTTTTGACTAAATTGTTTTTCTTTTCTCTCTAGTACTTGCTCAAATCCTGTTTTTCTTTTTTAGCATATAGTTTTCAAGTATTTTCCATCTGCAGTCAGATTTATCACAGTGTCCCTTGCCAAATGTAGGTAACACTAGAACAAAAGTCTATTTTCTTCATTTTTGCACAACTTTCAATTTAATCACAAATCTCCAATATTCAAAGTGCAATAAATTCTGGGATGGGCTCAGGTGTAGCTCACGAGTTGACTGAATATTTACTTGGCACACACAAAGCTCTGCTGCTATTCATCTCCAGATGCATTGTTAAGTATATGTGCTGCTGAAGGAAGCACTCTAGCACTATCATTTAAAGATGGAATTAAATTAATCAGAAACATTCCAAAATAACAATAAATTATATCTATATGTATTTTGTTAGAAGCTTCCATTACTACAGAGGTCAGATTTTACATTACAAAGACAGATGAAACTGATGCTTTCTTCCCAAATTCTTCTTTGCTGATGCAAGGTACTTTTCTAAACTAGCATAAGGTCTTTCACTACTCCTGGGTTATTAATGTAGATGTAGACCCTTTTGCACACCAACACATGCATACATACTGACAGAAACATTCTGCAATATCATCTCCAAAGAGACTAGTTTTATTTATGTTCACCCCACAATGAGACAAAAAGAAAGAAATAATTAGTTTTAATATCCAGGTCCTCAGTACAACTTTACAGAAACTGCCTATTTCTATTTCCAGTTTTTATACATGTAAGACACACTGTGAGTGATAACTGAGATTTACTCTTGTCCCGTTCTACTGTTGATCTGTTGTAGTGATATCAGATCATTGCTAGTAGGGAGAATATCAATTAAAATAAGCGCTCCAGGGTGACTGAACTATCTGTGAATTAGGGCTCAATCACCGCCATGATCTGGGCTAATTTAAGAAACTCATTCATATTCAGATGAGTCATGATCACTTGGACTTGTTCCTGTTCTGTCAAATTCCCTTAGACGTCTTGACATGGCATTTGCCTGCGATCTAATCTCCACTCGATGGTGCAGTTTGGAAGCTGAAGCACTGTTTTTTCTTCTGTTCTCTTGTCAGTGTTCTCCACTGGGTCCAGTAGCTTTCTGACCGAGGCCCTAACCTGTCAATCCAACGTGCATAAAGGAGGTTTGTATATGAGGGACAGCCATCTATGGAGAAGGTATGGAAAGCGGAATAGAGACATCAGTAGCCATGCAACAAAACTCTCCATGGAACCAGCTACGTGTCTGTTTATATGTTTAGTTGTACTAGACTATGAAGTCCATAGCTGTGTGCTACCTACCTTCTCGGGAAACACACTTGCACCTTACTCACCTTTCTGAATATCACTCTATCATCTATCATCAATCAGTCTTAACTTTTTTTTATTATGTCAACTGTTTATCATGTTCTGAGCAAACCAGTTTAGAATAGCGAGAAGAAATGATTCAGGTGTGGGCCTTCCTTATAGTATAAGACAGGCCCTAAGGAAGAGATACCCAGATGCAAAGCTGATGGTTAAGACCTGGTGTCTGTCAGACCGCAGCTAATATGAGAGCTCCAGAGACAGAAGAGCACAGTGACAGATTCTGGGCTCTGGAAGGCTGAGAAATCCAAGAAGATAGCCAGCCAGGCAGGCAGCTGTGGTCCAGGAGTCCAATTCACAGTTAATACAGATCTATTATGGGATAAAGATCATATGACCAGGACAATTGAAAAATGAAGTGCAAGGCAGCCAGGTGCTGGGCAAGCAAGTTCAGATTGTTGTTTAATCTTTGGGAAAAGGACCAAAAGAAATGCACAGCACAAAAGATCGAGTCACCTAGAACATAACAGCTATGATTTGGAGCCAGCTCTGAGATGCTAGACTATAAACAGCTGCGTTACAAATAGCTGGGGACAATGGTGATTCTTCTCATTCCAGCACTCTGGAAGGCTGAAGCAGGAAGATGGAATGTTGAAAATTCAAATACAAAGACTCCAACTCAGAGACTTATAAAGATTATCTCAAAATTTAGAAGTAAGGAAGGGCTGGGATGTAACTTAGTGTGAAGGCCTGGAATCATTCCCCAAGTGCAGCACACACACACACACACACACACACACACACACACACACACACACATACACACAATTCCATAAGAAGAACAAAGTGTTTATTTTGAGTTTTCTTTCCCATCATTATCCTAGAATCTCTTAAGAACAGAGCTAGTGGCAGCTACAAAACTCGGTCACTTTAGTCAATAAGTGATTTGTCATATGCTGGGCTCAGCAGGAAAAATGCAAGGGGACGTGGCTGACTCTCCTTCGGCTTGTCTCCAAGCACTTGCCTGGAGCTGCTGCAGCAGCTCGACTCACTGTAAAGTGCCCACTCCCCATCAGTCCTATCACTCTGCCTGAGTCTCCAGCAACAATGGTGTCAGTTATGTTTAAGAATAAATGCTCAATGATTTACTTTTAACATGTTCTAAAATTTACATGTTCAAGGACAGTTAAATTTCCTTGACACTACTCTGAAATAAAAATAATCTACTAAGTGCATTTGGCAGTGGTTTAAAGCCAATGGGCTCTAAAGGTTGCTATATGAAAAGTGAAACATGTTTAGTTTACTTCATGTCTCTTTGGGCATCTGTTTCACACTGAATGAGGCTCTTTTGTAATATCATCGCTGCTTTTCTTCTTTATTTTTAAAAATACTCAGCAGACACTTAGCAGATTAATCTCAATGGCACAGCACAGTGACGAAGCGAAGCCAGACAGAGTTGAATTTGCAGAGTCCTTGGCCGAAAGCCCTCAGCACATTTCTTCTCTGTCTGAGGCTCAGATTTTAACACTTAAAATTTGAATAATCATATAGACTTTGCGATAGTGCATAAGGCAGAGGGACTGGTGTCTTAATAAATACTTGTTTCTTTGTTCCACCTTGTGCGTGGTTTCCAACACACCATCATCTCACATCACTTTCACATCAAAAGGCAAGCTTGCTTATTGCCATCATGAGTGTGTCTGAATACTATCCAAGTCCTACCAGTAATTATTTTCATGACCACCATATTTATAATTCAATACTCAGCCACCCAATTCCCAACATGTCCTACAGTTCCACAGCTCTTGCTTTGTTCATGATGTTCTTTCTGCCTAGGAATTTTCTCAATGTTAGATGAAGGTCAAACACACTGTCTAAAGAGCCTTCCATGTCCACTCAATGTCTCAGGATTGTGAAACCACAATAGGAAGCAACGTAACTTCCATTTACATTCTTCTTAAATGGATAGCTGGCCAGTGTCTTGAGTACAGTTAACACTGTTAGTTATAGCTTGCATGTGTGCAGTGTTCTCACTTGCCAAGTGTTTTTACAATCTTATTTAGAACACAATGATTTTACTACTTTTCTCATTCAACACATGAATAAATCACTACGTATTCACAATTATATAGCTAAAGTCACACAATTGAATGAGTTCAAATAAGTGATGCTCTTGCACATGACTCAAAATAATTTTATTTACTTTGAAAGAAGAATCAATGGATGTTTTCAATTTAGCCACAGAACTTAATTAGTAATTCATTATTTTTATAAATTTTTTTCAATGAATTTTATTATTTATAGTTATACCCCCTTATGTCATCTTTCACCCCCTTATGTCATCTTTGACAGATAAGTAATATATCTTTTGTATAGGTAAAAATAAAACAAAAATATAATAAAGATATTTTTAAAGTGTTCTATTATACTTTTATTCAGGGTTATTTTCTTATTTTATGATATATGCATATGTGTTGCTCTTGAAAAACCTCAAAATATATAAAAATTTGATAGAATACATATATTTCATGTATTCTGCATAAGAAAATATTCAGTTTATGAAAGTGAGTATTACTCAGCCTTAAAGAAACAGTTAAAATGTAGATAGCTGCAACCACTGTGGAAATCAGTGTGGAGATTCGTCAAAAAACTTGGATTATAGGTCCAATTTGACCGTACTATTTCCCTACGAGGTAGATGCATAAAAGAATTAAAAGATTCTTGTCACACCAGCATATATGCACTCATATTTATAACAGTTTGTGATAGCTAAATCTTGGGAGACAACCCAAATGCCCATCAACTGGAGACTAGATAAAGAAAAAGATGCATTTTTTAAATATAATGGAATATTACCCTACCATAAAAATGATACATGTGAGTCATTTATATTCAAATGAATGTACATTGAGGATATACTCATAACTAAAATAAATAGGTCACAGATGTATAAATACCATATCTTTTCTCTGATATGAGAATTTGAAGCTATAAATGAGTTATAAAATATAAGGATAGATATTGTGAGATACAAAATATTTAAAGGGAAAAGGGAGTAGGGTAAGCAAAGTAGGGAAAGAATACATTGTTTGGTAAAACTAAGGAAATAAAGCTTATGAATATAGGGGACAGTGGGTGTAGGGTAAACAAGGGAATGGGGGGAAATGAGTATTAAGTTGTGTCATGTACTGAACAAATTTTTAATGTTGAATGTGATCATTATGTGTATTTAAATATGCTAATAAAATAAATTACAAATAATAAATTAGAAATATTTATAGCCAAATGGTTTCACAAAGAGGCCATGTTCATAAGTGCAATATATAGGACACACCTATGTGAATACCATATCCTCTCTGTACTATGAGAAATTGAAAGTGCAAATCAGGTCCAAAATATATAATAGGTACTAAGAAATAGAAAGAAAATCTTCAAAGGGGAAGCAGAACTGGGGAGGAGGAAAAAGAGGGAAAGAAAAATTTGAAGATAAAAAGGAAACAAAGCTTACATATATAAGGAGTAGAGAGGTTGAATGGAAGGTAGATAAAAGGGAAAAATAAGAATCAAGATACATTATGTACAGGCACAAATTTTCAGTGATGAATATGATTATAATGTATACTTACAATTACTAATAAACTCAAGTTAGAAAAGAATGCATTAAAAAATAAATATAAAATTGTTTATACTATGTTATTAGGGAAAAGCACATAGAAAAGATAAGACCATGAAACTGAAATTTTGAAAATATTCTTCATGTAAAGCATTGTCAGATGCATTATGCAAAAAGCTGTCCTGTTTCTTTCAAAATAAATATTCTCAAATGCCAAGGCAAATAGTTTCACTACCTTAGTTGTAGTCAGCTTCTATAAGACCACGACAGCGCCAAGACAACCTAACATCTGAAGTGCATTTGCAATTTTTATAAATGGCATATTTTTAAAATACTATAGAGTAATAACTTAGTGGTTCATCTATCACAATAAACAGTACCAACACTGCCAGTTTCAGTAAGGTGCAGCTGTTGTCAAATGATTATGAAAACAATCATATCTTCTTTGTGCTTTTGCATCTGTGCATAGTAAATATCAATTAAACTTTAATCCCTGACTTATTGATATATCTATTTGGGCAGACTCACACCTATCCGTAGGACTTCAATTTTTTGCTGTTTTCTGCATTTTTGATTTTATGTAATTCTCAAATTTCTTCAATTTGTTTGTGTTTTATCTAGATGTTTTCACTTATTGGTTTTAGAAAAAATAAGAACCTCATTTAAGGTATTATGGGCCACTTCAAAACTTTTCTGAAATCTACTTTTACGAACAATGAAATTAACCACAAACATTAGATGTGTTGAAACATTTAGTGAAATACAATTGTGAGTTATAATTTTGAATCTGTACACTATGAAAAAGTTTTACACCCACACTAGTTCAGAAGATGACAGTTTTATTTTTTTAAAGTTCATATGTGGGTTGCAAACACTGAGAAACCAGACATTTTAGCAACAATATTGTATTCTCTATTCACAGTGCTAAAAACATTCAATTTTAGAGCAATAGAAGTTATTTAAGCTTCCAATGAGTTTTGTTCTTTTCTGGTGTGAAGCTGAGAACCAAACCAGAGGTGTTCTACATCTTTAACTCGGCCATCCATTTTCTGAGATAGGTAATCTCTCTGTCTCTAAATTGTTGAGGTTGAATTTGAACTTGTGACCTTTCTGCCCCTGCTTCATAAATTGATGGAATTACAGGCACAGGGCACTGTACCCAAGCCCAATTAATTTCTCAAAACAAAAATACTATTTTCTGTACAATATAGAAAAACTAATAGCTGCTCATGCTGTTGGCATTCCTATTTTAAAGAATATAATTTATTTGTATAAATGCTTATCAGTACATATAATTCCAAAATATTTTCTGTTATCCTTAAATTTTGAATGAGATGTAAAGATACGTGCTACCTTTAGTGTGAATTTGCATATCTTCTCATCTCTGTTAGAGCTCAGATGCTGTGAAAGTTGTAACGTGCAAACACGACAAACAACTGCAAACACAAGAGGTAGAGTACGAAGACTTGCTCCTAGACCCTGGCTCTCAGATGATCAGCAAGACTGACTTCTCTTCAGAAGAAACTGCATTTCACGACGGGTCCAGTTGCAGCATTCTCTGATCCTAGGTAATGAATGTCTCTAGAAACACTCAGAAGGACCCACACTTTCACACCTGTAACTACTCCTCTACTGGCATGACCCTCTCCAATGTTAACTTCATTCTGTTTTGCACCATTTTCTAACACAAAATTCACGTAGAACTTGGAAAATTTTAATTTCTTTCCAAAGTAAACTGATTTTACAATGGGATATCTGGGAAGGAGAAGTAGCCAAATTTCCACTTTCAGAGAGGAACTTGATTTTCTGGTGTGTAAAACTTCCTGATGGTGTCAGAAGTCTAGAATATTCATGCTGACATAATATCTCAGAAATATATTTAGAATTATACTTGTTTCCATGAAAGTGAACAGGTTTGAATCTAGTGACCTTAAAGCTTAAGTCAACTATGCTAAACTGTGAACTTTACTTACATTCTGACAAAGATTCTATATTTCAAAATTTTAGAAGAAGAGTAGACTGTGAGGACAAATTATATTTATAGACATTGTCTCTTAACTCAAAGGAACCTCAAAGTTCTACGAAATGGCACCTCTCACAGCTAATACTGGGATAATTCTTACAACAATTTTCAAAAGAAGCCCTAATTTTGTATTAAATTTAAAAAACTCTGTTCAGATGATATTAAGTGTGTAGTCTGTACTGAGTGAAGGAATTTCTGAAAGACCTAAGCTGCATCTCAGGCGTTCACTTGATGGGATGCAGACAAGCTTCACATTGTTTAGACACTTTGGGAGATCTAAAAAAAGAAGGCAATAAAATAAGGATGATGGTTTTTAAAGGAGCTCAGCTGCAGAGCTAGTCTGACTGAGGTGTTTTGTGAGATTTATCGTTCGAGCGATACTGCACAACTTAAAAATCAGCTGCGAGCACTAGACTGAGTGAGGTGGCACCAGACTCGCAATTAATGACAGGAATCCCTTTGGCCAATATGGTTCGGCCACAGGGAAGATTCTGCTACATGGACATTTTAAAAAATACCACGCCATCTCATAAATTATTTTAGTAACCTGATATATGCTCAAGAACATAAAAGCTGACAAAGATAAGCTATCGCTCTTTATTAGTTTCCTAAATCTGTTGTAAAATGCTGTTATAAATTAGTGATTTGGGACAACAGATGTTTATCCCTGCAGAGGACTGGAGGCCAAAACTCTTAAGTCAATGGGTCTGCAGTGTTGGATCTGTCTATAGGCTCAGAGGGAGAATCTGTCTAGCCTCTTCACTGGATCCTAGAAGCCACCAGAGGCAGAGGCAGAAACTTGCCTGTGGTAGTTTCTGCTTTTGCCTTTAAATGCCATTTTCCCTCATGCATTTTATTAACACTGTCATTGTACGTTGAGCTAGCCCATCCTAAATCCATGATGGCCTTGCAATCCTTGGCTTTATTATACCTACAAAGCCTGTTCTCAAATAAAGTCACTTTCACAGAGATTGTGACTTAGGCATAATTTTTCTGGAGCTACTATTACTTGTTTCACTAGTGTTTTAGTCACTTTTTCATCTATGACACAGAGAACCTAGTATGCTTGGGACAAGTAGGGAGATGGCCACGCAGCTAGTCACTGAAAGGAATCTGTTGCAAAAAACATGCGCTGGATTTACCCCCACCGTGGGTCATAGTCATTTCTTAAGGGCATTTGAGCCACAACACGAGCTTAGTGTCAACACTGTTGCAAATCCAAAGCACAGTGAATGACAAGGAAGTAAGTAGTCGAGGATCCTGAGAAAATCTTTCCGTTGCCAGCCATCAAATTTCCAGAAGTCAGAAAAGAAGAAAATTTGGCAAGTGTGGTTCTTTTGGTGTTTCTAGGGAATCCTGAAGCATCCTAAGACATTCTTCTGGGGTTGATTGTGAGATATTAACCAAGTGATATTTATAGCTATGGTTATTGTTGTAAAGATGAGGCCATGCTAACTTTGAAGGCATTTTACCCACTGCTGGTACGAAGTGTCCTGGGGTAGCACTGACAACAGTTACTGCACTCTGCTAACATATGGATAAAATGGTTCTGACATCAAGAACTTACTTAAATTTATAGAATGAACTATAAAAAAGATCTTATGTCTGTCAATAAAAGAAATATGTAAAAAGAAATGATCCTATACTTTCTTTCTTAACCTCCAAATTTTTTTGGAACTGCATAACATAAAACACATCTTTATTTCTTGTGGAGTCCCAATTTACTATGCTACGCAGTGAAAATTTAGACCAATTTTTACAAAATTACAGAAAAGAGTTTGCCAAACTTAATTGTACTTAGAAGACAGTGCATAAATATTTGCTGTAAATCTCTAAAGCAAGTATTAGATCAAGAAGACAAAAATAATTTGGAGATCAGATGTGTTTATGATAAGATCATATATTCTCCTTCTTACTATTGACATTGACACAAATAATGACAGAAACATGTGAAATGTGAGTTCTAACTCTTCTCCATTTGATGTTTATGTCATCAGTTGTTAACCTACAGCCATTCACTTATAGAAACAAAATAACCTGTAGGAGAAAAGTATCCATTGGTGCCTCCACTGGATTGAAGGCCTGATACAGTTAAGGCATCTCTTTCCTGCTTCTCTCACCCCTCACCATCTTCCTCTGAGCACATCTTCCTCTCTTGTCTTTCACCACTAATCTCAATTAGAAAATCTTCAAGGCTTCAATTAATTAAAAAAAGTATTTCCTTCTGTTGCATTTTCAAGCGTTTTTATTATGTTTTAATATATTGTATTATTTTCTTTCATTTCTGCTTTTAAAAAATGAAATTCATGTCAAATATGTACAAGATAGTATCCTTCTAGACTGTCCAGATAGGCATCAATTAGCACTTAAAGTGGGAAATAATTAAATGATAGCTAAAAGTTCTTTGGGTTGCAGAAAAGTTTTTCTTCGGTTTCATATTGTTGTTTAAAGATGTTATTTGAGAAAGTCTAGATGGGTGTTTCTGTAGGTTTGAAAAGTATTTTTCCCTACTGAAAATTGTGGCACACAAAATCTATTAAAATCAGTATTTAACACATTTTCAATAATATATTAGCATTAGGTGATGAAATATGCATGTATTACACTGACTAAGTCAACAGGGAGCTCTGTATATGGTCAGGGAATTCAGTCAAAGCAACTGAAGAAACACAAGGGAGACAGTGAAGAGATAAAAAGAGCAAAAGAAGTCATGAATGGTGCTGACTTTAACAATTCACATTTGCTAGTCCAGTTCCCAGTGCTAATACTTGTAAAAGAAGGGTCCTAGACTAATATTTATAGTGAAAACGATAACGTAATAAATAAGGCGCAGATAAAGATACAATAAAATCACCTCCAAGTTGGAGAAAATTCTGGAGTGGAGCAGGGGGCCTTTGCAAGAAACAAGACATGAGGTCACTGGGCACAATAAATGGGCCATAAATAAAAATAGTTGTACTGGATTACATCAGTGTAAATTTCTCATGTTGCAGCTTATCATACATCATGATAAAGGCATGTTAATACTGGACAGTTATATTTCCATGAACTCACATTGCTTCAAGTGTTTTATAGTCTCAGAGCAAAAGGGGAAATTTCCCTAGACAATGAACTCATTTTTCTAAAAGCATGGCTGTATAGGTGAATTTGTTTATTACAATTTATGACAGTCAATCATCTTCTTTGTCTCTGATGTGTATTTGTCTTAGTGTGACTTGATTTAGCCTATAGATTAACAGGGATTAAGAACCAGTTATGTCTTTCTGAATGACTGGGATGACAAGATTCCAAGCCCTGGTGAAAATTTCTTAATCATGCTGTAACAGGAAGAAACTGAGAAAGAGTAGGAAAATATTTCTTCTTCCAAGTCAAAGATGATCTGGTCTAAATAAAGTGACTTCTAAGAAACTGAACTGCAATTGTTACCTTGTAAGAGATTTGCCTAAAACAAATTGTCCAAGCACACACAAAACTGGTGTGAATATTTGACACTGACTGCATATTTGTTTTAGCTAAAATCAAAAGTTAGGGCTGGGGGTTTTACTCAGTGGTTCCGTATATGCCTCACAAGTTCATAAGTGCAGGTCCTGAGTCCAATCCCCTATACCAACAGATAAATAAATAAATAAGCAAACAAACAGTCTAAAAGTACAAAATTATCACAGTGGTGCATATCTGTAATTCCAGCACCCTGGAAGACTGTGGAAGGAGAATCTCAAGGTGTAAGAGAACCTGTCTCAAAATTTAAAAACAAGCTCAAGATAGCTTATTTGTACTGAAAAAAAATCAGAAATTCTGAAAAAGCAAGAACAAGTAGTATAAAGTAAATATTTTCAAAAATTTTAGATTCCCCTCTTATATCTGTGGGATTTTTATTATCATTCACTCTATAGCATACTGATTTTTCTTGAATTTTTCTCTGAGTTAGGTCACCTGGTTATTATCTTTTATACAGTTGACCTTTTCGAGGTGTTATTTAAATCTTAATTAGATCCTAATTGGAAGTCAATTGGCCTTTATAAATCTATCGCTATAGAATCTATAATATCTTGTGCAGTAGAATCAAAATTACTAACTTTGCTTAGGAAGTCTTAGTTAATAAAGACAGATGGTCAACTAAGTGAAATTGGCAGCCAAATTATCCAAGCTTGTGAGACTTCCACAAAACAATTTTTTTATTGTCTTCAATTTCTCCAATTCCAACTTCCCCTTTGTTTGTCTTCTGCCTCTAACAGATGGCAGGATGGGTTTTGACTCTCAGCGCCTGGATCATATTAAGTGATATGTATTCTTTTGCTGTTAAACTGGAAGAGGTTTGTACAGTCACAGCCATGATTGCAGTTATGACGCCCACTTGAAAAATACAGCAATTAAATACACAATGACGTAACCTTTCATAGTTTCTAAAGCTGGAAAGGACTACTATGATCTGTGCATGGATATATTTCAAATCAGTGTTTCTGAAGCTGAGATTAAAAATCATAACAATGACTTTACACATTCAGTGGCTATTTCAAGGTGCTCTTTACAGCATGTATCTTAAGTTTATTCATAAGTACTTATTCTTACTCTCTATCTTATCAGGTGAATAATATTTCTTTGTATAGCTGTGCCATGTTTTCACTTCCTGTTGGGGATCTTATTTTAGAGCATGTAACTTACTATAAAATGTATTTATATTATAATAAAAACAGTATTCATATTTCACAGACACACATTTCACTTTGTTCTTATCATAAATTTCTAAAACAGCACAGTCCCCTTCCCATGTTTTAAAGTTTTTGTTACATCTTGCTAAGCTGACATTCAGGAAAACTGAACTGATTTTTTGTCACACTCATGTACAAAAGGGGTATAGTGGCTCTTGTGTATAAAATCTAGAAAAACTGTTCGTGTGAAGCAAATCTACTTACACTCTAGCACAATAATTGTATGCTTAAATGAAAATGTTACATTTTTCCAAGTTTCAGACGACAAGGAATAATTTACTAGGCCTGGGCATTAGTAGTAAATTTGTTCTACTTGCATTGCAGTAGAGTGATTTTTGAGGATCACGTTCCCTAAAACGAAAAGCACAGCCTTTGGAATTCCTGTGAAGTAGAAAGAAAGCAAGAGAGTGGAGAACCTGCGGCATGATGGGGAATATATTCCTGGAATCTGACGTTGATGACAATGATGAATGCATGCACCACTACAGACGATGACAGGTGTAACCTGCAAGCCCCCTTTCCAGAGATGATGTCTATATCCTGTATTGCAAGGTCTGGTAAAAAAAATGATTATTACTTATTTTCTCACATTTTCCCCCCATATAACCTCTCACATAAAACACCTTGTGTAAAAGTCATTTTATGTGCTCTATGAATGACATTAAAATCTATTTTTAGACAAGCATTCTCACTACTCATGAATCAAATCTCATCTCATAAATTGTATAAAAATAAAGAATTGATTTTCTAGCACTAATTACTCTGTCCTGTTTGGCAGATGGTATCATCTTTCCATTTGCTTGAGGATTTATTTTTCCTGCCGATTAAAAAGAAAACCTGAATTGTGGTCTCATGTGAAGCTACTAATAAGGAAATGTTAAGTCAACTAGAAATAATTGGTTTTACATCCTATGCACTCAATTAGAAGAGATTCAAAGAAAATTTGAATTTTAACTCTCATTTTAAAATAAATAACTGTATATTTTATAAATAGATATAGGTTTACTTCAGTATTTGCCTTTTATTTGGATTTTATATTTTCAAAACTAGTAAACAATGTTTATAAACAAGGCATTATAGATAGATGGGTATATCTTGAGACCATAAGATTAAGTGAAATAAATCAAGCACATAGCGTAAAAAGTGCATAGCTTTTCTTTTATGAAAAATCCAGAGTATAAATCCCGAAATAAAATCTAGACAATATAAAGAGATTTTTCTTAAATGGGAAAGGGAATGAGAGATGGCAAGAGAGAAGGAAGAGACCAAAGAGATGGTAAAAAAGAACGGAAAAGAAAAATGGGCATGGAGCTTTTGTAGATGGAAATAGAATCAAGAGTTGGAAGGAGCAGAGACAGATGGGAGGAACAGAGAATGAAAAAAATTAAGTTGTACCATGACCAAGTTGTATCATGACCAATGTAGTCAGTATGTTCTAAAAGCACGTATGAATAAAATAATAATGATGATAAAATAAACTACAAAAGGATAATTACTTAGAATATGAGATGTGATAAAATGTATGGTAAGTTTAAATTAAAAATTTAGTACAGTAAAAGACATGTTGCCATTAATTTCTCCTGAAACACCCCCAGTCCTTAGCTTTAAACACTCTTATCTCATGATTCTTGTTACTTTGATAACTTTGAAAGTCCTTTTGTGAGTATGTCTATGAAGTATGATTTTTAAAATATGTGAAATCTTTGGACAAGCACTATCCAAGGGAAAGGCAGGCATTTACAAACATTGTGTGCATGCTCACCCACCTCATTTACCGGACCTGGCAAGGTACAACCTCTCAGTCTCCCTCAGAGACAAAGGGCCAGGACAACTGGGAGTGCTGAGTTGATTCAGACCATGCTGGCAGCTAGGACAAAGTGAGTAAATGCAGGGAAAGACACTCATAAAAGAAGATCACAGAACTGCTTCCGAAAGTGGCAGGAGCAATGAGGTTAATGTTTTCAGAAGGCAGAGTATTTTGAGAGGGATTAAAGACAATAGTTCACTGTGACATGTTTTTAAAATACTTTTAAACTTCAACCATATAATTTAATCAAATCTCACTGATTACTAACTGTACTATGTCAAACTCTGCTGCCCAAATTGCAACTCAATAAATTTCCTCCTACAATATAGTTAGAGTGTATAGTTATACACTCTCAGCAATACTCTATATATTATTCTGGTTGATGTTTTGCCTGATGCTAGTTATTATCAGCTTTATTAAATTTAGATGAACCAATGGAAAGTAAGCAATTCCAGTGAAGTTTTATTTGGCACAAAGCTGAGTACTAAGAATGCTGAGTATCTTTGCATATGATTATTGGCTATGTGCGTTTCTTTTTCTCTGAATTGTCTACATAGCTTGCTCTGTTTTCTATTAAACTGTTTATGGTTTCTTATTGCTTCAAGAAGTTTTTTAAACATATTTAGAAAACTGATCCATTGTCAGTTCTAAGTGTTGTCCAGTGTCATTTTGCCATTATTTGGCCTCTTCTTACTTCCTTCATGTTGTCTTTGCATCAACAGCAGCTTCTTATTATACTATGTTCACTTGTCTCTTATTTTCTCCTTGTGGTTTACAATAATTTACGTTTGATTTAAGAAATATTTTTCAAGTACAAAGTCAAAAATATAATCTTTATTTTTCACTGAAAAAAATACACTTTTGCCTTTCTAATAAAAGTCTGCAATGTAAATGGAATTATCTTTTACAATGTTTCTATAGAGTTTCATTTGTTGCAAATAATGTATTATTATTTTATTAGTGCCCAATGTCACTCTGTCAGACAATTTATTTAACACATATATGCATATGTTTTTCTTAATTTCACTATTTTGTCTGTTCTTTTGATAATTTCACATTGCCATAGTTGATATATTTTATTTTAAAAATCACTGTTTCTCGAAGTAGCCTTACCTCCTTGCTCTCTATCAGGAAATAATGATATATTCTTAATGTTTAATCTTCGATTTAATTTTAAGAACTATTTTATTTAAAACTTGCAATTTGAAGTATTTCACTGACATAATCATTATAATACAATTCATTCCACAGTTTAATTTCTGCTTATTTTTGTGACTCTTATGCTTCCAAAACAGGTCCCTGAACCACTGAACAAAATCCATGGCTCACATCTCTTAATTTCCAAATAATTTATTTGTATTGACTATTAGATTTTCTTTGTGAGGTACTTATTATTCTATTCAACTAAATCAATTTTAATATTTTCACAACATTTTAAATTGTCTTTATCAGGTGTTAACATATTTTAAAATTTAGTTCAAGAACAATACATTTTTTTTCTATTTTAAGTAACATCTTTCCTCTTCAAATTATAACTTTTACTTATTTGCTTTGGAAAGTAATACTGAAGTCATATTTTTTCAAATATTGTACATTAACATGGATATCTTAAATATTAATCCTCAAAATATCCAAAATTGTTTGTAGAACAGTTAATCACGTTATCCATAAATGATTATTAGACTTTTTTCTCTTCCTCTTACTTTTATTTGTTTTATTATTTCCTTGTAAAATCATTGCAATCTGTAACAGAAGTAATGGCAGAACTCTTGTTTTAACTCTCAATTTTGAAGGAAACACTGCATTATGTTAAAATTGTAGTTATTTATTCTAGACTTTTATTAACTAATTTTAATTTTATTAACTTTTATTAACTAATCTAACAAAGGATATTTTCTAGTCTTCCTATTTCACAGATAATTTTGAATCATTTTACATGAAGAGAAGCTTTTACTCCTTCTCTTTTTAGCAATAATCCCTTAAGGCAAAATGGCATTATCTGAATTTTAAATTTTCAAACATTCTTATATTTCTGAGGTACATGTAAACAGGATTACAATATATTGCATTTTTCTTTATTATACTCAATCCCCTGGAGTCCATGTTCTTTCTTTCTTCCATCTTTTTAAACTTTATTTCTTTACTTTTTAACACCTTTTTTATGTTATAGTCTATAATCTACTATTTACACTAGAGATAAAATATGCATTTTATATAATTAAAGTATCATTTTATTTGGATAAAAGCATTCACTTTTTTGATGTTGTGTTATTCTTCCAGATCTTGCAATATTTATATAGGATATTAGTTACCTTCTTTTTTATCATTAAACAAAATTCAGTGCATTTATTTGTACATTTAGGTATGTTCAGTTTCCTGGGATTTGTCTAGACTCCAGGACAATCTGGCTCCATTTATCTATTTTCTTTCCCATTTCAGTTCTTTATCTTTGTCTTTTTTCATTCATTTTTAGAGAGCAATTTAGAAATTTTCAATACTTCTTAGGAGCTAGGTCATCTATTTCAATACATGTTCATTTTTGAATGATTTTCCAGTATGTCTGGACTCCCTTACTGCTGGATAAGGAAGTTCCTCATTCTTTTATGAATACAAAGCTACCACAAAAGAAATTTCTCTCTCGTTCACAATAAGTTCTACAATATTCCTGGTGGAAGTTATACTAAGGTCATAATAACAATGTTCCCTTTATAGGAAGAGAGAAGGAAATATTCTGAGCAATGCAATATTCTGATTTTTTTTTTACTTATATCTTCCCATTTGCCCTTAGAATTATACACTTATTTAATCATATAGTTTTGAATGTTTAAGTAAAAGTATATAAGAAAAATGATTATGATATAAATAGCATGGTGCTGCTGGCCCTAGATGGACGACCACACCAGCCAGTAGAGAAGTAGCTTTTCCCATGAGCCAAGCAGAAAAATAATTGAGAAACATGTGGCAAAAGCACTGCGACAATAAAAACCACTGTTAAGAGCTGGAACAGCAGTGAACAGCAGAGAGCCTCTCTCTCCTGGATTTGTTGAGAAAAACTAAGGCCCACTGGAAGAATGAACAAAGTCTGTGGACTGCAACTTTTGGTGAGCTGGTAGAATCAATAACCCCTACAGAAATGCAACTCTTTTTAGGGGAAGGTCAGCTTGAAGCTGCAATAGAGGTGTGCAAAGTTCAAAGTTTTAGGAGGTCAAAGAGCTCAACCCCAGCCTTGAAGGAAGAAGCCAGCCTAAATCTCAGTGGAAAAGGGCTGCTTCCCTGTGATTAACTGATTTTGATCTGTACACTGGTGCCCATCTTGTCTACCATGGACAGCAGAGTCACTCCCTGAGGGGCCCTTTGAGTTGTTCTTGTTATTGCTCTTGTTATTATTGTTATTATTATTTTCTTCTGTCTGTTTTTTCTTCATTTTTCTCCTTCATTCTTCTTCCTGTGTCTGTTCAATTTCATTTTTTGTTTTTTCTTCCCAACAACTATTATTTTCAGAGAACAGGGAATATAGTCTCCATTCTTCTCTGTTGCTGTTAGGTGGCTCTACTTTTGTTTTTGTTCCTTCAATCTCCTTTCCCCTCCTATCTCATCTAGTCCTCCCAAATTTGTGTGATCTTTCTGCGTCCTCTCACCCCAGTTCTAAATTTCCCTTTTCCTTTTATCTCTCTGCCCTTCCCACTCCATAAACTTCAGCCTAAAGGTTAAATATGCTATACTCAAGAGTCTATTTACTTTAAAATATTTCTGGTTGGTCCTTGACTTTAATCAAGTTCATATGGTTTAAGGTGAAAGATTAACAACTGCCAGAATGTATCATGCTCTAAGCTGATTTGATGATATGTTTGCTGCTGAGTGTACTACTTGGGCCAAGGTGATGTGATTGTTGTAATCACTTACCCTTCTTGGTACACCAAGGCCATGATTGCCTAAGGGTCATTACAGACTGAAACCAAAAGGTTGCCCACACTAGGGAGACACCTCTGGGAAGTAACTGTTCCCTAAGGGGCCTAAATACTACAAATAAAGATACAACAAGCAATATAGAAATATCGATATAGAAAGTAACCAAAATGATCAACAAGAACAACACATACAATGAGCAGACACTTAAACGAGATGTTAACAGTCTTTCAGCTCATCCAGAGGAACCCTAGGGACAATGACATGGAACAATCTGACAGTCAACCACCTGGACACCCTGAAATGACAATACAAGAAGTAATGAGAACAGGGGATTGTAAGGTGGGCAGGGGAATGGAAAAAAATGAAAATTTAGTTGTGTTATGTACTGCTACAAATTCTCAATGTCAAATATGATTATGATATGCATATAAAGTGTACCAATATAATAAATTTTTAAAATTCTCCAAACCAGAGAAACTCTTTCAAATTCTATGGAGAAGTAAATACTTTTATGATAAATAACATCTAAGGAATTTCATAAATATCAAGCCAGTACTCCAAAAAATTCAAAACAATATTCTAGAAAAAGACAATGAAGGTCACAACTCTATGAGGCCCAAGAGAATGAAGTGATCAGGCAAGGCAAGAAGTTTAACAGGAAGGGGGAAAAATCTAAGAAATAAAAGGGCCAATAATGAGAGAAAAACATAATGATAAATGAATTCATATCATTTATAACTATTAGTGTTATTAGGATCAATTCACCAATCAAAAGAAAGACTGGCAGAATAGATTAAGAAGCAATGTAAAACAATATGTTGTATATAAGAAATATACTTAACTCTAAAAATAATGTATAAACTGAAAGTAAAATGATAGAGAAAAATATACAATGTAACAGAAAACTATAAAAATGTGGGTCTAGGTGTCCTACAGGAAGAAAAAGGAGAATCCAAAGGAAAACTAATAGAGACAAAGAAGGCAACAACATTCTTGCAAAGGAAACAATTCAAAAGGAAAAGATAAAAATCATAAATATATATGCACCAAGTGTTAGTGCACCCAGTGGTATAAAACAAATATTAATGAGCATAATAAGCCAAATAAGCTCTAATACAGTAGTAGTAGGGGACCTCAATGCCCCACTATCACAAATAGAGGGGCCAACTAAATTTTTATAGAAGGCTCCACCTCACAAGATCAGAATAGACATTCTTTTCAGATACACATGTGTTGTTTAACAAAACAGACCACATACCAGCTCACAGAACATGCTTAAGAAAATGGAAAGGAATTGAAGCTATCCTTCATTTGCTATGAGACCATAGTGCAATGAAACTGGAAGTAAATAACAAACAAAATTCCAAAAACTTCATAAACACATAAAAAGTGAAAAACACACTCCTGAAATACCAATGGGTCACAGACCCAATTAAAGAAGAAATCAGATGGCTTCTTTAACTAAATAATAATGGCCAAAATACGTGCCAGAACTTATAGGAAACAGTGAAAGCAGTTCTACAAGGAAAATTCATAGCAGTGAATGCCCACATTAGGAAAATAGTGCAAAGTCAAGTAAACAATCTTATGTTGAACCTCAAGCTAGTAGAAAAAGGATAGCAATACAATCTCAAAGTTCATACACAGGAGTAAATTATAAGGATCAAAATGGAAATTTATGTAACAGAGCTGAAGACAACCATACAAAATGAATGTAAAATTTAGTTCTTAGAAACAGTAAATGAAATTGCCAAGCCCTTAGCCAACTTTATTTTTAAAAAGGAAAGAAAAATAACAAGTCCTTGCAATTATGAATGACAAGGGTGAAATTACTACAGAACCAGGATGACTCCAGAGGATCATCAATACCTACTTTGAAAACCTGTAGTCCAATACAATGGAAAATACAGAAGAAACATATAGATTCCTTGACATAAATGAATTTCAAAAGTTGAACTAAGAAGGCATGAAGATTCTAACCCAATATTGATCAATAAAATTGAAAACATAATTAAAAGCAAAGTAAACTCCAAGTCCAGATGGTTTCACAGCAGAATTCTAGAAAAAATTGAGGGAAAAGTTAATGCCAGTACTTCTCAAACTTTTTAATGCAATTGACAAAACAGCAATACTCCAAACTTTATTCCAGGAAGCAAGTATTACCTTGACTCCCAAAACAGGGAAAGGCCTAACCAAAAGGGATAACTACAGGTCAATCTCTAATGAGCACAGATGCAAAAATCCTCAATAAGATAGTGACAAACAGAATACAGAGAATCATCAGAAAGACCACACACCCTAAACAACTTGGTTTCATCTCATGGATGAAAGATTATTCAATGTACTTTAAATAAGTAAATAAGTAACACACTATATTAACAGAGCCAAGGACAAAACCATATGATCATCTCAACAAATGCATAAAAAGTATTCAACAAAATCCAATACATTTTCATGATAAGAACCTTTAAAAAAATCAGCCCACCCAAATTTAAAGACCCAACTCAAAAATGGGCATCCGAAATTAACAGATACTTTTCAGAGGAAGAAGTAAGAGAAGCTAAGAAGTATATGAAGAAATGCTTAACATCACTGGTCATTCAGATGAAAACAACACTGAGATTCCATCTCACTCCACAAAGAATGGCTGCTATCTCAGAATTAGCCAGCAAAAAATGTTGGTGAGGCTGCAGAAAAAAAGGAAGCCTTCTCCATTGTTGGTGGGAGTATTGACTCATACAACCTCTGTGGAAATCAGTGTGGAGGTTCCTCAAAAAGCTAGGATTGGAGGTCCCATTTGACCCAGCCATTGCTGTGCTAGGTATATGCCCCAAAGAATTAAAAGATTCATATCACAGCGACATTTGTGCACCCATGTTTATGGCAGCTCAGTTTGTGATTGCTAAATGTTAGAAACAACCAAAATGTCCATCATTTGGAGACTGGATAAGGAAGATATAGTTCTTTTATAGAATGGACTATTATTTTGCCATTAAAATGATAAGATTGAGTCATTCATACTCAAATGGATGCACCTTGAGGACAGTCTCATAAGTGAAATAAATAGGTCACAGATGTGTACATATAGTATCTTTTCTCTGGTATGAGAAAATGAAGATGTAAATGAGTTGCAGTATACGTAGTTGATATTCTGAAATAGAAAATATTTAAAAGGAAAGATGGGCTAGGGATAAGAATAACAAGCGGAAAAAGAATGTGATAGCAATAAAAAAGGAAAAAAAGCTTAAGTATCTAGGAGGAGGGGAGTTATAGGGCAGGTGGGGAAGGGGAAAAATGAAATTGAGTCATGTCATATTCTGGTATAAACTCTCAATCTTGAATGCAATGATGATATGTATTCATAATGTATCAATAAAGATTTGAATGAAAAAGTGGTGCTGGAAAAATAGTATTTTAACTTGCTAATGTTTATATTTAGAACTGTATCTTTCACTATTCACTAACCTAAATTGAATTGGATCAAAGAACTATATATTAAAACAAATACTAAACCTACTGAAAAATAGATTCAGTTGAACTCCTGAAGACATTAGCATGGGAAAAATTTTATGAACAAAACTTCAATAGCTTTAGAACAAGTACAAAGAACCAGCAATGGAATATCATCCTATTCAAAAGCTTCTTCACAGAAAAAGAAATGAACAGTTGGAGAAACATTTTACCAGGTTTTTCTCTAAAAAAGGGACTATTATTTAGAATATATAAAGAACTTACAAAAATCAGGCTCTTTAAAGATCCAGTTCATAACTGGACATCTGAAATAAACAGACATTTCTCAGCTGAAGAAGAAAAAAAAAGCAAATAGATACAATTAAAATGCTTGATATCACTGGTCATTTGAAAGAAACAGATGAAAACAACTTTGAAATTTCATCTCACTGCAGTACAAATGGCTGCAATCAGGAAATCAAGCAACAGCAAATTCTGAAGGGCAGTGGGGGGAATGGAACTCTTCCACATTGTTGGGGGAAGTGTAGACTGGTACAACCAGTGTGGAAATCAGTATGAAGTTTTCTTAAAGAGCCAGGATTAGAGATCCCACCTGTCCCAGCTATTCCTCTCCTGGACATATTCCCAAAAGATTTAAAAGCATCGTATCACAGCAATATATGATCACCTGGGTTTATATCAGCACAGTTTTTAATATCTAAATCCTGCAAATAGCCCAAGTGTCCACTAACTGGACAGCTGAAGTGTCCACTAACTGGAAACTGGGTAAAGAAAATGTGGGTTGTACTAGTCAGCCATAAAGAATGATAAATTATAATCATTTATAGCTAAATAGATGCACATTGAGACCATATTCATAGGTGAAATAAATAAGACACACATGTATAAATACCAACTAGTCTCTCTGGTGTGAGAAACTGTAAGAGTAAATGAGGATCGAAACGTAAAATAGATGATGTGAAGTAGGAGGTAAAAGTCCAAAAGGGTGCAGAAAGTAAGGATAGACAAAAGGAAAGAAGGGAAGAAAAAATATAATCAAAATTTGTATAGATAGGGAGTTGGAGGAGGGAAGAAAGGAAGTAGAGGAATGGAGAAAAGGCAAAAATCAAAGTATATCAGGCACAGGTACAAATCCCCAAAGTTGAATGTGATTATAATGCATATCTAAAATGTATCAAAAAACTCAATGGAAGAAAATAGCATGGAACTTAAATGATTATAAATAACAAACTGGTATTTTTTAGTGATTGTCATATATCTTATCAATGTTTCTTTTTTAAAAGTATAGAAATATCTGATAAATTCACTAACTGTAGGAAAAGATTTAATTTTATTATCTTTTTGCCTTGACATTTGATTTGTTTTTGCTCTATTTGCTCTTTTCATTTAACTAATAAAAGTGAAATAAATAGATGCATAATTAGATAAGCATGTGTGTACATAAATGCCATATTAGCTTTAATACGACTCACAGTTAAATTGAATTAAATTCATTCACTGATGTTCCTTTGCTGAGAGAGCAGAAAAAAAAATGCTAGGTCACTTTAGAACGGAATTAGAAATCCGAGGTCACTTACATCAAAAATATATGAGAGGGAAATCATAACTGGGAAAGTGTGTCACAAATCAGCTTAAGCATACTCTGCCAAGCGGAAATTCTGAAATAGAAAATCCATTACTAAAGCTCAACCTCAAAATACATGGCCACTGTGCGTTAAAATGTCATAAATGATATTATTTCTAAACCACCAGTTCAAAAGCATTTATTTCCAAAATTTAGAATAATTCAATTTCACCTTGAATAAGATGAAAATCATAACATTCAGAGACAAAGGAAAGAAGTGCTTTTTAAACTATAGTTGAAAGACCTCGCTGTTATAATTTTTTAGCCTATAATTTGAAAGAATTATTTATAAAAGAGTTTTATAATTTCTTTGGGAGAAAATTATTTTTGAAATCTGTCTCTTGTTTGCTCTTCAGAACTTTCAGAAATTTGCTTACAAATTTCTTGTTTTATGCTAATTAGGTTGTGTTTGAGTTGTATTCATATTTTACCAGAATGATTTATATTTTTAGTGCATTTTTGTTCTTCTTTCTTAAACTAGAAATACACATACTATGTCAATTAATCTTATCAGTCATTTTTGTAAAGTACCACTATATTCACTGTATTATTTTTATAGCTTTAACAGTATTACAGAATTATAAGTAATTTCATTTGATGCTTTATAAGATCTTACATTTATCAAAATCAGTGTATTTTATATTTTATTGAAAAATAATAAATACTAAAACTTTCAACCCTACATAACTCTGTAGGACTCAAAAAACTATTAAAAATTTTGTAATACATAATTTAAAAGCTACATGATACTTGTCAAGAAAGCTTTTCAATGAATACAGCCTGTCTTCCATTCTATATTTACTCTGGAAGCATCATTCTCAGGATGAACATCTCTCATATTTTCATTCTGCCTTTTTTATGACCCATATAGCAATGGGAAGGACAAGTTAGTAGTTTTATATCAGCATTTTTCCCACCTTTACTTGGTTTGATAAAATGCCAACATTTTCAATGAACACAATTGTCTTGCCTGTGGCAATAACAGTAGGGCAGAATCTTAAAGAGAATGTTGGATGGAAACTACACACACATTAAATTTTACATATTTGGCAGTGTTTCAAAAACATTCATCAGCATAACAACTATTAAAGTAAAACCAAGTTTAGAGTTTCATATCTACTTGAAGCTGTAAGTCAATATCATGCCTAGGAAATAACAAAGTAATTTTAGTAAAATCTGAAATTCCATAAGATAAGAAAGGAATAAGTTAAACTGGCATTATTTGAGAATCACATGATACTTACAATAAAAGATCCCAAATACTCTATCTAGCAAACATCTCCTAGATTTAATAATCAAGTTCAATAATGTAATACAATACAAAGTCAGCACTCAAAAATTAATAGCATTCCTTTACACAAATAACAGACTCACTGAAAGAGAAATTAGAGAAACATCTTTTATATAACATGAAGAAAAATGAAATACTAAGGAGTTTCTGTAGTGAAGAAAGGAAAGACCTTTCTATTGAAAATTGCAGTACTCCAAAATGGAGATGAAAGAGGATATCAGAAAAGGAAAATATACCCCTGTTCTTGAATGTCCTAAACAATATAGTGAAAATGGCTATATTTTCAAACCTGTTACACAGATTTAATGGAATCTCAATCAAAATACCAGGGCATACTTCACAGAACTAGAGAATATAAATTCATTAGGAACCAGAAAAGACCTAGAACAGCAAAAGCAGTTCTAATTACCAAATTCACCACATAGGACATGATAATCCCCACCTTGAAATTGTACTATAAAGTTACCATAATAAAAGCAGCATGGTACTGGGAAAAAAATTTAAAATCAAGCCCAAGTATCAGTGGAATGGAATTGAAGTTGCAGAAACACCTCTAAATGTATGCTACCACTTCATCTTTGAAAAGGGGCCAAGCCCCTTCATTGGAAGAAAAAACGGCTATGTCAATAAATGCTGCTGGAAAAACAGTCTCACCATGTGAAGATTAAACCTAGACCCATATCGTTCACCACGTACTAACCTAAAATGAAAGTAAACCAAAGATTTAAATATTAAAACCAAAATACTTAATCCATTGGAAGATAGAATAGACAATACCCTCAAAGATAGGGGCATAGGCAAGGCTTTGTGATCAAAACCCTAATCACACAGGAAATGCTACAAAGAATCAACATGTAGCATTTAATCACATTCGAAAGCTTCTGCACAGTAAATAAACCGCTAACAAAGTGAAGGGACAACACCAAAATGGGGAAAAAACTTTACTGACTTCCCCAAATGACTAATGTCTAGAATATATAAAGAATTAAAAAAAAAATCAGACTGCCCTCAAACTTAGAGATCTAATCCAAAAGTGGCCATCTGAAGTGAGCAGACACTTTTCAGATAAAGAAATACAAAGAGCAAATATATACATATTTTAAAAGTTTAATGTAACTGATCATTCAACAAATCCAAATTAAAACAACATTGAGAATTCATGTCTATCAAGAAAGAATATCTAACATCAAGAAATCAATGAATATCAAATGCTGGCAAGTCTGTGGGAGAAAAAGAAACTCTTCTTGATTACTAGTGTTAATGTAAATTGATACAACCAATATGGAAATCAGTATGGAGATCCCTCCGGGAGTCCAAAATATTGATTATGCCCCAAAGCAGGCTGTACTCAGGGTAGAACTCCACAATCAGCTTGTTTATAGAAAGGAGTTTGACTAAAGACTACGTACCAAGGTCAGAGTAATGCACACCCAAATTCCATTCCCACAACTCAAACCTTACAGGAAGTGTCCTGATTACAACCAAATATTTCTTCTAATGTGTTCCTAACTTGATAATACATTCTCTTGTCTTTTGGAACCTTGTGTGTATTAATTTCTACATGACTACATACCATAGTACATAGTTCTGCCCTTGCACGTGGTCTGGCTCTTATTAATTACAATAAAATTCAATGGGTTGGACTGCCTTTGTTAGTTGCACTGGCATTGGTTGTCCTGATACCATTCTTTCTGTTTCTTTTAGTTCTGTTTCTTAGTTTTGGAGGGATTTTTTTTTTTTTAATTTTCCCCTCCACTGCTCTGCATCATACATTGAGTAGGGTACCGGAGCCTCTGGCTGAGGTTTCTGGCAATGTCATCAATAGATTACTCAAAAACTAAAAGTAGATAAACCATTTGATGGAGTTATTACCCTTCTTGTTACTGCCTTAAATTGGTTAAAAACATTGTACCACCTTGCTACACACATACCCATGTTTACAGCAGCACAATTAGTGACAGCTAAATCTTGGAAACAATGCAATGTCCATCAATAGATGAATAGAGAAAATGTGGTTTAATATACAGTGGAGTATTATTCTGCCACAAAGAAGAACAAACAGCAGACATTTTTAGATAAATGAATGCACCTTGAGACTACACATTTAAGTCAAATAAGTCTGACACACCAGATAACACATGTTTTACTGTTGCATTGCTTCTCTTGAGCGAGACCCTCAAAGTATAAATAAGGACCAAAATGGATGACAGATGTTGGGAAGTAGGAAGAAAATGTTCAAAGGAGAATGGGAACACATTTAAAATTTATTATATATAATTTAATTTACCAGTTAATCACTTAGATTCTCAATAACTATTTTCTTCTCACAACCTTGAAAGATCTTTGGGATATTTATTCTAAATGACTTTATCTCTATAAATACGTACAAATAAGAGACAAATTTGTCAACTGTCCTGGCTTACAGAAGGGCACCACTCAGTAATAAAACAAATATACACAAAAGATACTCAACAAAGGACTGTCAGAAGATTTCACTAGGTAATGAAGAATATAAAAGCTGCAAAGAAATAATGAGAAATGTCTCCACAAACTACAAAGGCAATAGAACAAGGATTTAATTAAAAATCGAACACAAGAGAATATATATTTTAGAGAATTTTTTAATAAGAAGGGAAATGAATGCATATTAGATTACTCTTTTGTTTTCAAAAAGAAATGTTGAAGAGGTAAATAATAAACTAATGAAAGAGTCATCAATAGAAAACCAGAGGTAAGGAAACACACGTGGGGAGTATTTTGTTGTTAAGGGACTGACGTTTTCTATAATGAGTTTCTTGGTCTATTCATGACATAGGGTGCTTAGTTTAGATTTCAGCCAGAGGCAAGATTAGACAGAGTTTCAAACAACCCTAGATTTAAAATCTAGGGTGTTTTGTGCCCTAGCTATCTGAAACTTGCAGATTCCTTAATATCTTTTAATATCCTCTTCTATTATAGTACTGATAATTATGGTATTAATTTAAAATGATATATCAAAGGAGTAGGGGAAGGAATGGTAGGGGAAATGGGTAAAATCAAGAACCAAGATATATTATGGGCAGTACAAATTCCAAAAGTTGAATGAGATCATAATGCATACCTAAAATGTACCAAAAAACCTAAAGGAAAAAAAAATTGATGTAACAAAAAATTGAGTGAAAAGTACTATTTGCCATATTATCCTGTTTTTTAGTAGAATTAAAAACCTTTATCCCTATCACTATTACTCTCTATTAATTCTAGGAGTTAGGAGATAGAAGTATAAAGGAAATAAATAATACCTTTTGGAAGGACTTAGAGAAGGCCAGGCACTAGGAAATCAGCTCAAGTAGCTGAGGAATGATATAATGAAAGAAAGATCTTTATATTATTTGGGTTAAAACAAAAAAACAATTTTCTTAATCCTTCCATAAAAGAGGATCTTAGTGCCCTGGATTTAGCTTTATATTGACATTTGACTGTAGGATGTTATAACAAGGAAGACAATGAACCAGATATCAAACCAAATAATATCTTAAGTAAATTCTGAATATTCCTTTGTAGATGTAATGTTGAATAGCTTTATTTTGTTTAATGTAACTATTCTTCATCTTTCTGCATAAAAAGTTTCAGCAAAAAGGGACCATATTTATAGCACAGCTTTAAGCATTCTCTATATGAAAAGATTAGATATTAAAATAATTCAGGATATATTTTTTTCTAGATTTTGGCATATTAGCATGTACATAATAAGTTATTTTGATTAAGGAGCCCAAGTCTAAGTAGAAAAGTCACTTGTTTCTTGTATAATTCTCTCTCATATTGCGATGATAATTTTATAAATCTATTTAGTTTACCTGCATCTTAACTAGAGCCTCTCACATGTTAAGTGAGGAAGGGGAAAGGGATTAAAAAAAGACACACATTGTATTATGAACATGTACCTTCTCTCCAAGATGAATGTAAACATCACATACTGTACTGATGCACTAATTTTCTAAAAACAAAACACAGACATATATAAAGATACACAGACACAAAAAATACTATGAAGGAAAATCAACAATTAAGATTTGATAAGAAAAAGGTACAAAACAACTATGTTTATAAGTAACAAATATTTTACAGAAAGTAAGATGTAAAGACAAAAGAAACTCCTTAGACTGCCTAGAAAAACAAAAAGGTACATTGGCTATTCTACATAATGATTAGACTGACATTTAAGAAAAACAACAGCAGTCATTCCAATAGAAGACTATCAAAATTACATTTTACAAGACAGAAATGCCAGATAAAATAACACAGATTCAGAAAAGAAAGAGTTATTGAATCATTTCTTTTTGCCGGACTGGAACATGACCTTCTCATCTATGCTGCTTCAAGAAAAATATACCCTGCTTTTTGCCCCGTTTCACTCTTGATACACAAATACAATGTTGCCTCCTTCGGCTCCTTGGCTGCCTTGAATGTTCTGTGCCTATGTTTATTTCTCTGAACCTCATTAGTGCATTCAGCTTTCATAAACATAGGATAACTATACGACTGAATAACGACACATTATCATAAACTTAAGTGTGTTTTGACTCAAACTGTAGGTTCTGTACTAAACACGAAGTACAACTTGGCACATCTTCTGGTACATGGTATGGAAATTTGTTTTTATGTGTATTTTGTTATAAAGTCAACCAAAAGTTAGTTGCTTTCTGCCTACAAGGCCAGCAATACAATTTCACTGCCTCATCTCAGGAATGATTCTACCCTCAGTTCTTATGTCACAGCTAACGACCTGAGAGGGATCTTCTATACCTCTCCTTTCCAGGAAAAACAGTACCTAGTTCCTTTGTGAACACTCTGCTAACTGTACTTGGAGAATTATCAGTAGCAGTTGCTCAACATGTATAGTTACTTATTTGCCTGTCAGAAAGTAGAAAGTAAATGGGAATAAAAATGAGGAATCCTTTTTCAGTTAAATTGTATAAGTCTAACAGTATGTGGCCATTTCTGTAGCCACCAGTTTCATCACCCAACCAGTGACCGTGCTGGTATGATGGGGATTATTGTGGATTTCGCTCCTGATGGCTGGTTCTGCTCAGTTCTGGGTGCAGAGTCTTCTAGTAGCAGAAACCAGCAGAGTGCCCAGTATAGCATCAGTCTTTGGAAGAGATCAGTCAGCTATCTTGTACCTGGTTGTTTCCACCAGACTGCCTTCATTTTGGAAGGGATAGTATTTTGTTTTTGCAGAAATAGACATTTTGGATATGGATTTGTCTTTACTGCACCCTTTGCTTCTGCCAAAACTACCACCTTCATCTTCACCTGTAACTTTACAGAATGTCTGACTTAACATCATAGTGTTGTTCACCACACTGATGCTAATCTAAGAGCTCACTTCACAATGAATAAGTGCAGAATGTACCTATGATCACGGAGTTCACTGGTCTTATCATATTATTTACTATTTCAAAGAAACTATCTTAAAAACTTCACAATGTCAATGAAAGACTTAGACATACTGCCAGGTAGGTGACAATACCTTGCAAGCAGGGTTCTCCAGGAGGCTGTGCATTCTTAACCCAATATATATTCTAACTACAAACTAAACTAACTGCAAAATATTTTTGCAATAACATGGACTCACAAGTCCCAAAGTTAAAGGGGAAATGGACAAAACTCACAATACCCTGAGTGATCAATTGCAAAATTTTTGATTCTCATAGCCAGCGCTTACTGATATGTTGGCCTAAGAGGAAAACAGTTTTCAGGAGGGTACATGTCGTCCCACTGAACCAGAAGGAAAGAGAACACTCAGCCCCTGCAGTGTCTCATAACTTTAAATCATCAGGGAAAGAAGGGAGCTGGCTGGAGTCACAGATCCCACTACCAGAGGAGAACTAAAATATTCTGCAGTCCAGGAAAGGGAGAGAGTGTCAATAATACCGGATATTCTTTAGGATATCTTAATATTACACACTTTGTAATTAGGTCAATGAAAAACAATAACAAGCTAACGCAGGTCGGGATAGAATGGCCCCAATCCCTCAGGATCGAAGACAAAGAACCAGGACTTGCTGAGTGCTAGCGGATGCAACATGGATAATGAGAGAAGGTAGTTGGAGGTGCTAACTACCACCAAGAGACCAGTAACAGGAGAACAGGAAACAAGAGATGAAATTGCCATGTACATTTCTTCCTTAGTGTGCAATGAGTAGATGTACACATATTTATTGCCTTTCCTATTGTCTTGTAGTGCAGCATGGGTATTTTTATTCCATAGAAAAGCACTGCTAATTTTATAACACACTCCTTAAATGAATGGATATGAAGACAATCATACATCATCCAAGGATTTCACTTCTTCTAAGGCAGAGCAAGTAGGATCTTGGTTATAGGAGGGATAATTGTATCATGTTCCACACAATTCTATTGTTGTCTTTGTTTGAAGATTAAGTATGATCTAAGAATTATGAATGGGTTCCAAGTTGACATGTAGTAGATTTCTGATGGTTTGTTTTATGTGTCCAATTGATTAGCCATGGGGTTTTCAGATGAAACCTTACTTCTGTGTGTCTCTGTGAGAATGTTTCCAGAAATGCATATTTGGATCAGTGGACTCAGTAAAGTAGAAATCTTTCCAAAGTGTGGGTCATCATCATCCAATACACTGACTTTTTGAACAAAATCAGAACAAGGGAAGAATGAATTCACCTTTACTTTCTGCCTGCCAAATTGATCTGTAATGTTGCATCTCAACTTCTCTACCCCTTGGGTTACTATTTATGCCACTGGCTACCATAACTGTAAGATTTTCAAACTTAAACATAATGACAGTATCAACTTTCCTAGTCACTACCTTGCAGATCATGGAATTTCTTGGCTTCTGCAGCCTTGTGTGTTAATGATTCATAATAGTTCCTTCAACTGCTGACACAAGACACATGGTTCCTTTAGTGGACAACTCTAATAAATGTAGACTATTACAACTGTTGTCAAAGTCTGAGAATTTTCCTAAATACTAATAGTTCTTTCACATCAAGAGTTTGCCATTATATTAAAACTTAAGGGTGACTGATGATGTTAATCATTTCTAGACTTGATTTAATTTTCAGTTAACAAAACCACTGCTACCACTCATCTAACAATCTAATGTTAAATGAGAAATAATGCCTTCTATTCATTTTTGCCTTACTCTTATTTTCTCTTTTGTTATTAATTTTATGAATGCAATAAATTTCTGCAAATACTCTTAATCAATAAACTACTACAATAATACAAGTTCTGTATTATTAAAAGCATGGGCTTATCTCAGCAGCATAATAATGTCAGAAGCATTTTTTGTTCATTTTTAAAATGTTTTACAAAGCACTATTTTTAATTGCTGTGAATTTCTCTGATGACTTTAAACCCTTTTCCTTTTAACATCCTTAGTATTTAATTTGTAAGATAATGCTGAAGTTTTTTCAAATTATGCTGGATCATATTATTCTTAGTAATATTTCAGAACAGAAAGATTAGAAAATAAAACCATAAAAGCCTGTGAAACTGTTATGTGGATTTTACAAATGTTTAAATATTGTATTTTTCCCAGTTCATTTATGAAAATCAACATACAATTATAGATCTACTAATACATGTATACATGTTCCTCCCCTTCTCTTTGAAAATAATCAGTATTCTAAAGCTGAAATGGATCTTCTCCATCCCAAATGTGCATGCCTTTCCTGAACTTTTATCCATTAATGTATATAGTCAAAGATTACTTGTTTTCCTATGAGTATGTACATGTTTTCATTTTCATAAATGCTTTCAAAATTTCTCACTCATGTAAAAATAAAATTAACTGTTAACATATTCGAAGGTGATAGTGCTATGAAAACTGAAGCAAATGAGCAGGCTTACTTTGTCAGTGAGAGTAACTTATAGTCTCATTAGAAGAGGGAGTGGCAGCCTCTGGGAGGAGATGCACTTGGGGAGCAAACATTTGAAAGAGAAAAGGATTTATTTGCCTCACCTATCACCATACAGTTTTCAATCCCCAAGTACAAGTATATCTCTCTCTGTTCTTATCAATACTTTGTTTTTAATTATTTTATCTAATATTATATAAATATTTGTGTGGGTAGTATTTGCAACTACTGGTCATGATTTCTATAATGATTTGCCATTTTATTTTCTCTTTTGATATTGTATGTTTGTTATTTATTAGATTTTAGTTGTTTTAAAATGTCAAATGGCTGGGCCAGGGATTTAGCTCAGTGGTTCCGGCCTGTCTTGCAAATGCAAGGACCCACGTTCGATCCCCGGTAACCACATAACAATACTGGGCATGGAGACTCATGTCCAGCAGCAACCAGTACCACATACCACAGTGCCGGGTGTGGTGGCTCACGCCTGTAATCCCAGCACTCGGGAGGCAGAGGCAGGAGGATTGCTGTGATGTGAGTTTGAGGCTGAGCTCAGGGCCAGCCTGAACTACAAAAGTGAGACCCTGTCTCAAAAAACAAAACAAAACAAAAAAACAAAACAAAAACAAAAAAATCAAGTGGCTCTCTTTTCATCAAAGCTGTAGACACAGCTTTTTCATGGCTAAGTAAATATGTTTGGATTTATTATGATTGCGTTTCTATCTATCCCTACCATTTTTCATCTTCTATTTCAGTTACTATTATTTTTTATTTGCTTATTTATTTTTTTTTCTGACTTTGAAGAATACAAAAAACTCACTGTATTTGAAGTCCTTACTGTAGTCTTTTAAAACTACAGATATCCTTTTAAGTTGATTATCCTTTTATCACTCTATAGTAAAAATAATCTGTATAGTTACTGACAATATTTAAGATACTTTAATAACTGTATATTTTTCAAAATATTTTTTTTATGTTTCAGCTATAAACATCTTCCTCATTTTCCAAGTAACTGTCACCTAGATTGTTACTTTCTTTCCAAACAAGCAAGCTAAAATATTGAATTTTATAGCTTCATTTTCAGGTCCCCACCTAAATGAAATATTATTAGTTTGTTAAATTTTACTCTTCTAGTTAATTTTCTCAAGTATTTTGAGTTATGTTTCCATTTACTCCTGATATTTTTCATTGAAGAGGATGCAGGATGCAGGCTCAGTCTTATTTTTCAGGGCTGGGGATTAAACCCAAGGGCTCCACTCTGTCCTGGATGTGCATCCCCAAATAACAGTTTTTTTTTTGTTTGTTTGGTTGTTTGTTTGTTTTTTTTATCACTTGCTTTTAAGATTTTTCTTTCTTTTAAAATATTTTTTTTTTTGCAATTTCTTCCATATAGCTCATGGATTTTTCTCAGTATTTCTATTGTTGCCCATCTAAGGACATTTATGCATCTGTATTCATATCAGTCACTTTATCCATTTGTCTTATTTCACTCATCTCCACCCATCCACCCATCCATCCATCCATCCATCCATCCATCCTTCTATCTTTCCTAACCAGTAGAGGGCTTTCATTCACTTTCATTATGAGAGTCAGGTCTTCCCTCAGTAATATATAATTCATGTAATTTTTTTTCAAATATCACCTATCAATTTAGGATTCCTAATAACCATATGTGGCATCTTGTCAATTTAGTCAAGGTTATTTCTAAAATATGTATTGCGTCAATGTATTCTAATTGCTATACGTAGGGAATAATCCTCTACTGTCTCTCAGTTCACTAATTTCTTTGTTTCCAACATGGATATTTTTCCCATCTGTTGAGTTGACAGTAGCTCAGAAATTATTTTATTTCTCAGAATTTTTTTTTGGCTCTTTTGAAGTACACCTGTTAATTGTGGTTTCTTTTTCTATTTATTTTAATTCATTATGGCTTGTTATTGTGTTTGCTTAGGAATTCCATTTCTTTTTTATTGCAATGAGAACTGGAGTCTGATTCTCTTTTATAATCACTCTTTTACAATTGATTTTTTGCTGGCTGCTTTCCTTTGGATTTGTTTTATTGGGTATCATGCCAAGTGGATACATCTTGAGTAGATGAAATTTATTGTCTTATTTTCACCTCTTTCTTCACAGATTTATAAATGTCTCCATTCAATCTTAAAGCCTACTGCCCACAAGCAAGATTTATGTAGTTGAATTACTATTTTCTGGGCTTCAGCATAGAATAACCACTACACAACTCTTAGAAATCTTTCCACTTGACAACAAATTGAGAGGCAGGCTTGAGAACTGGGTAGTGTACTGTCTGCAAGGTGAAAGCTGCTGCATTGGGGAGGATCAGCAATAAAAAGAGGACATCACCAAGCGAGGTAGGTGTAAGTGTCTAACCGTTTTGTTCTTCTCTGTGGATGCTGCTCCAGGTAACAAGCACTTTGCCGCTACACTTTTTTTCACTGACAGATTTGATTCAGGATAGGACCTCAGTCTACTTCTGGAGTCTCATATTTCACAAGATTCTTCCAGTTCCCTTTGATGTACAGAACCTGAGCTCCCCTTCACTTTGGGTGGAGGTCAGCAAGCCTGCATCTTGCACTTCACTGGCTCTGTGTGACTCTTTAATTTAGCCCATGGAGATGCCTGCCTTATGTTTTTCAGAAGCGATCACTTCTATCACTTTAAAAATGTCTAATTTATCCATACTGGTAAAGTGTAGGGATGAAAATTGTGAAGTTACAATTCTATCTTTACAAGAATTCCAATTAAATGGTCCTTCTGGTTGTTGTTTTCTCAGACTGTTTATCTTTCAACTTGCAACTCTCTGTCCAAAGTAATTTTACCCAAAGTTTATAGAAATTAAATCTAAAATATATCCTTTAATTAAATTATATTCCATATTTATAATTATCTTTTAGAAACAATCCTTTTACTAACTAGGCTCTTCCAAGATAGTGTAATTTGGATCCTCTGAACATTTTGGATATAATATTTTCAGTATTGTTTTTATGTGTGCTAGAAAACAATGAGTAGTAATAGTTCATTATATTTTACCTTTAAATAGCTGAAGTTCTTTTTAACATTAAATTTGTACTCCAAGTAGCAAGGCAAGCTCTGCTTCCTCCATCAGAGATCTGTATGGCTACTGTGGACCCATCCCCCTGATGATTCGAGCTTAACTTGCAGACCTCAATTTAACTCAAAGTGTAGTAATATGAAGTTAAAAGAGATAAAACATTTCTTTCCCATTGCTATTTGGATTATTTTAACCTAACCTGTTTGCTCTCTTAGACAGATTTCTACCTAACATTGTACTACTCATGAAGTATGGTGCTGAGCCTGTACTAACAATCATAAAAATAATTTGGTTCATGTACTTGTATAACTTAAATTCCACTTAAGTTCATAGCATATCTGTTTTGTTACTACCAGTAATATAAACAACCTGATTCCAAATAAAAATGATACTCAACATAAGTGAACAATTAATAGATGTATCTGATTTATAAAATAGCACCTATAATGGTATATGTAGTTTATTAAGTTGGGAATGACATTATGACATTATGCTCATGTTATTAATCCAGGTGTCATCTTTGGGAATATACTGTTTCTTCTAGTACTTTCCTTAATAGCTTTTAATGATCATGTGTTTTTATCCTAAGCAATGAGCATCACCATATCTGACTATCTGGTGCTCAGAAACTGCCTTCTCTTCTCCGACCGCAGCTCTCAGCCCACACTGCTCTGAAAGTCTGCTCTATCCCATGACTATGGCCTTGAATGGATACCTCAGTCTGAATAACCAGAAAGTAAGCACTTCTTGTGAAAATGAGCTGAGATACTAGCTAGCACTGTTAGCTCCTGAACTTTCCCTGAGTATTTAGAAATAATGAGAGATTTTTTTTTTTTTTTTCTGACAGGGCCAAACTAATAGGATATTCACCCATGACTCCCAGTATCTTTTTGATAAATGCAGTAAAGACATGGAAGCTGTGAGAGAGAAAAATCAAGGCTGAGAGATAAAGACAAATTATTGAGGGCAAGGAGCTACCTGAGAAAGTGAAGCAGTCCTGGAACCTTTCAGTTTAGACTGTAAAGTGTCTCATTACTCTCTCTCTCTCTCTCTCTTTATGGTAGCCAAATAGAGTTTACTTTTCTCAGACTGTAGAGTTCTATCTCACTGACCATATACTTTCATTGCTTATTCCCTCTTAGGTAATATCTATTATATGTTATATATTTCTGGAAGACGGAGGTGATGTCTTGTTAACCACTTCATACTCAGAATACCCAGCTCAGCTGTTTAATAAAGTACTTAATAAAATGAATAAAAATGAATAAGCATTAATTTTCAAGATTATACTGATTATATACTGATTATACTGATAGTTAACAGTAATTTTAAGTAATGAATACATCATTTTATCTATAATTTGGGGTCCACATTCATGAATTACCAGAAGATGAATATAGTTTTCCTCCTGACTCACAGAAAGAATATTAATTACATTCAGAAATTATCATGGATAATATTTACATGGAAGAAATGAAATACTGTATTTGAAAAGTTATTTTTAAATCTGGTGTCATCCCCCATTGATGAGAGAATGTCCATATTGCTGCATATGAAAAACAGCTTAAATGGGATAAAGGGGAGCTGACAGAGAAGTCCTGCGAGTTGCCCTTACAGACATACTTTCATCTCAGATGTGGAAACTCCTGCTTTTCATGGTAATTCGATGGTAGAAGACATTGGAATATCACTGTTTTGGAGGATCTGGATAGGATAACAGTTCTTTTTGCTTTGTTGTAAAAGCCCTATATTATGAAAGTTATACAAACAAGCTAGTTTTGACACTTGCAATATTTTGTGCTACTTGTATTTAACATGTGCGTGTATGTACTGGTTTTTGCTATTGTTCAAAATATTTAACCAGCATCATGACATTTTTAAATATACATCTCCTAGGGGAAAAGTAGATTATCTTACAAAATGCTAATATCTACCATTACAACACCTAAAATGAATGTGATCCATTCATAATCTGATATTCACACTATAATTCAATACTTTGAGTTGTCAGAAGAGTAGTTTTAGAATGATTCTGAAGTTACAATTAATTATTCTCTCTTCATTCTAGAATAACAACTATTTCTGTGACTGATAGTGATATTTACATAAAAGAAAACAATTTTCGGGGCCGGGGAGTTAGCTCAGTGGTTCCGGCGCCTGTCTTGCAAGCGCAAGGACCCAGGTTCCATTCCCCGGTAACCACATAACAATACTGGGTGTGGAGACTCACGCCCAGCAGCAACCAGTACCACATACCACAGTGCTGGGTGTGGTGGCTCACGCCTGTAATCCCAGCACTCGGGAGGCAGAGGCAGGAGGATTGTTGTGATGTGAGTTGGAGGCTGAGCTCAGGGCCAGCCTGAACTAAAAGGGAGACCCTGCCTCAAAAAAAAAAAGAAAGAAGGAAAGAAAAAGAAGAAAACAATTTCCTGAATGTTCCCCAAAATTCTTCCATCAAACTATTTTCTACACACAATTATGAAGCAAATAGGTTATTGAGGAAGAAGAGCCCTGGGTTAAAAGGAATAGACATGTAAGAAGGGAAAGAGTTTGTAGGGATGTGAGGCGATTCAAGAACTGTTTACCAATACTTCTGAAATGTTCATTGTCTTCTTCTGAAACTATTTGTGAGGAGTAGAAACGAACAATAAAAAGAATATTTGGTAGAAAACATAAGATTTTACTGTTATGATTTTCAGAGACATAATTAAGACATTGAGCTTCAATCTGGACAGTAAAGGAGTTTTACACAGGATGAAGACTTGATGAAAAGAGTATGGCAGAAAAATAAATGTAGCAGAACAGATTTTCAAAAAGGAAGCAAAACATGGTCGTGAAGAGAAAGAGGAACCCAGGTAGCAATTGAAGAAACCAGAATGTTTGCTTTTAATTCAGTTTTCAGTTTATGAGCAAATGATGAGTGTCTTCATGTAAAGACAGAAACAGCTCTACTAAGGCACAAGTACTTCGGGTTCTCATCCAAGCGCTAAGGAGCTGAGTTCCTTTATAAAACTCAAGTGACACGGCCCTCAGCAACCTCAACAGCAGACATGGAGGGGAACAGATAACACTAAGGCCTTCCTGAAGCCTGGGTACTTTAATTTCCAAGAGGCACTGCTGTAAATTCCTTTTAATTTTAGAATATGTTTGTCATTTCAGTCATTCTTCATTTATACCTGAAGTTGCTTAAGATTTATAAATGGTATGGAGTAGGAAGTGAGCTGTTAGCAGAAATTAAAGAGAACGTTAGAAACAAATCGTGTGAAATCAAAAATTTACTCGCAGACTGAATTTCCTCCTAGAGTGATCTTTGTACGTAATGTGATGTGTAATTATATTATTTTAAAAAGGCAAACATGCATTCAGGATACTTCAGGAGTCTACCTGAAAATCCAAGAATTTACATTTTTTTATTGGGCATTTAAAAAGTGCTTTTTACATAGTTTTAGTTATGATTGAATTTTCAATCATTGTAATATATATATATATATATATATATATATATATACATATATATATAAACTATTTGTAGGAGTCCTAAATCTGTGTTGCTGGAAATTAAATCCTAATACACGTGATGTTTTCAATATCATAGCAAAGAGTGAGTCTGAAATTTCAAGAGAAACTCGGAAGGAGGAGAAGGTGAATTAAATGAAGTGATACCACCAATCCCAAGCACATACAGGTCGTATTTTAACTTCTACCCAAGTAACAAAGTAGAATTTTCCTAAGAAAAATTAAACAAATTTCAGGACCTCTAAAATGTTTTTATTTCTAAAAATACGTATAACATCAAGAGAATTTTTTTCTGTTCTGTGATACTTTGTCTTAAATTTCAAGTAACAGTAAATATCTACCTGAAAAAAATCTCAAATTGAATTTGTGTAATAATTGATTGCCAATAGCACAGCAGTGTTTTAGGGATAGAGGAGAAAGGAAAAAGGAAAGTTAAAAAGTATTAAATGTAGCTTTTCCTCAAGAAAATTACTCTTCTCATTTTGTACTGCAATAATGAATCTACACAATAAATGCCTCCTGTTGCTATTCCTTGTGTACTTTAAGGCTAAAAGAAAGTATTTTCTTAATATAAAAAGTCTATCTTGTACATTTCCAAGCAAAACATTTTAGGACTGAATGTACTTCTATTTCTACAAAATCTGATGCCCCAAAAAATCAGTACTAAGCAATTTTTTTTTATCTTTTCAAATTAATTCACTCAGATGATGAGGTTCTATCAGGTAATCCCTAATTTATCCAAGTTTTTCCAGGACACTTGAAAGAATGAATGCTTACTGCAAACACAAATGAAAGGTTCTAATAAGAAATTGCTCTGAGACTAAGAAATGTTATTCTCCAAGGCCAGACTCAATTATCTTTCCTGCTTTCCTTTCATTAAAATGGTACTGAATTTATTTTTCACTTACGAATGGAACAAAGTAAAATTTTTCCATTCGTGCAGATGGTATTTACAGTTTTTCTTCATGGTAGCACAAATACATTTGCTCCCGTGGATAGTCACTTTCACTGCCTTTTATTTCCAAGCTCTGATTCCACTATACTCTTCTAAAATCACTCTTTAATTTTAATTCATTGCACATGTGGAAATCACACTGACTTCTAAAAATTAAAATATCTGTGGAATACTTAAAGCTACAGTTCCCAGAGTCCCAGATAAATTATCCCAGGTCACATTTTCTTTTGGAATATATCCTGTCAAATACCCCAGGCTTCAATCTTTCAACCTTATTCATTCTATTAATTCTTTTCTCAGCTCCCACATGCAAACTATTTTTGGTATTAAAAGCTCATTTTTAAGACAATATAATCTCAACACCTAAAATGCCATGCGTGCTTGGTGAAGTTAAATTTAGCCTTGTGAAATTGCACCTAAGCAACTTTGGAGCTCCAGCTCAGTGCCTCCCATAGCGCCTGTCCTTTTCTTTACCCCCAACTCACGTTTAACAGAACTTCCAAACTTCTCCCTTTCTAGTAAATACAGCCTCAAAGACATGGACCTGAACCAAGAAGGAAAATAAGCACAGTGATGTATCTGGTCTAAAAATAGAAAACTAAAGCTCATGAAATTCAGAGAACCAATTTTCATAGCAGAAGTCCACTATTTCTTTTTCAGTGACCTCTTTCGAGCATTCAATGATTTGTGAAAATCATGTGCTAATTTGATTAGTAAAAAGAACTATTCCAAGGACTTTCAGTTCTGAATTCCTCACACAGTCCATGTTTCCTGCTTCTAGCTACTTCTATTAGCATATCTTTAGAAGAAAGAAAGAAATGTATTACAATAAACAAATGACTCTCATATTTAGCAAGCCATCAGGTATATTCTCCCAACTTTCCTAATAAGGAGTGCTGTTGGAAAGAGTAATCTACCACATGAATAAACAGTATAGAGAGAGACAGATGACACAAAAGCAAAGCATGCTGCAGAATGACTTGCCCGGGCTGAGGACGCCAGCAGTCGGCAGTCAGCAGAGTGGAGTGAAGAGTGGTTTAGCAGCCACCAGATACCTTCTCCTAACAGCACGGTGATCTCAGCCCTGGCTTACTTAATCTTTTTATTTCATTTTATATTAAAAACAGCTACTAGATCCTCTTTGCAATCAGACTTTATTTTTTAAATTTTAGATTAACAATACATGTGTGCAGTGTTAAATGTTTATATTCTATGTGGGAAGTGGGTATATATACGTAGCACATCTTAGTTCCTTTATTCAACCCCTCTTCCTCCCCTCTAAGAAATTAAATCTACATTTATTGTCCCTTTGTTTTATATTTTCAAACTGTGTATTTCATATCTCTGTGATACATATTTTGAGTTCTTCAGCATTTAAAAAAACTTCATTAAATTATCTTCAAGAGTTATTATGCAATGCTTACACTATGAATGAACTTCTTTTTTAATTTAAATCTTTATTGGTACATTATGAATGTACATCATCATCGCATTCAACATTGAGTTTGTATCAGAATACGATATGACTTGATTCTCAGTGTTTCCCCTTTCTCCCAGCTCTGCAACCCCTCACCCCCTATACACATAATCTTTGTTTCTGATGGCATACAAGAACTGAAGCCTAAGAACTTAATGTTATGTATTTGCTTTTGATGAATCATTTGGAGCTTTCTATTCCATTACCATATTTCTGGTATTGACTTGGAAATCATTTCATTTCTATTTGGCCTCAGTGATTGTGTCACGATTTTTCTTCACAGTGTTTTTGTGTCATTTATTTTCTTCAGCTTTGGGTTTATCTCTTAGTTGTTGGAGGACAAAGCTAAATATACTGAGGAGTCCATATGTAGTCTCAGATGTGCAGGTCAAGACAACTAGAAGTCAGTTCTGGTGTAGTAACGTTTACTAAATTTAGTCAATAGCATGGAAAAGCCTATATTGCAGGGAACTTTTGGAAAAAGTGCCTTCTCTTATAAAACCCAACCTCAAGAAACAGCACCCATTGATCAGCTTCTCCATATTGGTCCCATCTGTTGACATTTTACTACAATACTGAGGTCAAATCAGCAACAAATGTGGAAAATTACAGTAAGGAATGAAAAGTTTAATTAAAATACCGAGCTTTTTAAAGTTCACCCTGAAGCCACATCACTTCTCTCTCATGTTAAGTGAAGACAGAGAGAGAGAGAGAGAGAGAGAAAGAGAGAGAAAGAGAAACATATTGTTGTCACTCCGATTCAGCATTGCTATTTTGTATTCTCCATGAGGATAGCCATTTGCCATCTGTTTTTCTGAACTCTAATGCACATTACCACTGTAGGTCAAATGCTGTTGAAACAATCACTCTTTGTGTGTGTGTGTGTGTGTGTGTGTGTGTGTGTGTGTGTGTACACATGCATGTGTGCTTGTGTATTCTTTTGGGGTCTCTGGTTATTGCTACACAGAAAGAATGTGGTAAAAATAAACAGCATACCTACGTTCAGCCCCTGCTTGTATAGATATATTATCCCACTAAATCTGACTTTTCCTGGTTAGAAAAAGAGTGAAAATTACAGTCTCCTTCATTTGATGTAAATATTACATGAATAACTTGAATGATGGACCATAAAATATCTATATTTGATAAACATTACATTGGGTAATATGAATTCCGTTACTGCTTTGATTATAGTAACAATTATAAGAACACTGAATCAATACATGCCAATGAAAACAAGCATTTTCTCTACAAATGCTACTTATTTATATATTCTCAACAGTAACTTTGACCTTGTGTTATACACTATTGATAGTACACACTTCACATGTGAAAGATCACAGACTATTACTAGAGTCTTCTGTACCCAGAAGGTTTCTTCTTACCGTATTCATCAATGGATTTTTCTTCATTTTGGATTCCTGCTAAGTGTTCAGAATCAATATCAGTTGAGATTCACAGACATAAATAAGGATGAAGGTCTCCTGAAGCCTATATCCAGAGTACTTTAATTTCATAACAGGCAGTCTCTCTCTCTCTCTCTCTCTCTCTCACTCGCTCTCTCTGTCTCTCTGTCTCTCTTTCTCTTTCTCTCTGGCATCTTCAGTATCACTTCTGATGAAACAGCCACAGTGGTCCATCTACCACATGTAAAATATCCATGCGACCAAACAATTATCATGGGGATACTTTATATGTCCAATTATCACCTATCTTCCTTAGACAATTGTTTCAAAATCCTTTTTTTTGTTAATCATAATATGAAACTATTGACTCTAAAACTATGAATCAGTTTACAAAAAGGTTCCAGCTCATAATTTGATCTTAACTGAAAAATTGAAATCTGAAAGATATTATATTTTTAAAAACCACAAGCCAATCATACACACACACACACACACACACACACACACACACACACACACACACACACATATATATATATATATATATATATATATATATATATATACACACACACATTAAACACACATTCCATAATAAAACAACCAAAGTGAACTTAGAAAATAACTTTTAAAATCTGAGTAAACATCCAGTTTTGACTTGTAATGTTTTATTTTTTCTCTCTTTTTTTAAAGAGCTTAATATCTACACTTCTATAGAAATGCATTCGTTTTCAGAATTTAAATCAGCTAGGTGCCTAATTAACATACATTTTTCCTTCTTGCCAGAGAAATGCATGTTTTCATCTAAAATAAGCACAACTGACACAATGTTTAGATTACATTGTCAAAACCAATTGTCTATATAGTGTCTATTCCCATATTAATGCCACGGATATTGACAATAATGATACAGTACACAGTGAAACCTATTTTTAATCTCTTCTTATCAATGGGTAATAACACAAATGTGCATGGGTATGTGCAAGTGCATAAATTATGCCACAATGCTGATAGCAAGGGTGAGTCCTGGTAACAACAGCAACAAAAAATCAGTAGGTGTCTTCTACGTATCTGCCAAGCTTGATTCTAAATTTCTCTACTATGTGAAAGAGAAAGCAACCCAGATGCCAACTGGGAAAAACTCCAGATTTTCCCCTGGGTATAGAAATCGTGACTTCTGCTAAGAAGCTGTGATAATACCAATGTTCTCTGAGATTAGAACATGAATTCTTAAGAGCCTTAAACCTCAATGCACTCACCAATAGGAGTCCTCCACAGCTCTGCACATTTGTTTCTGAAATAACAGGGGAAATTTGTCCATTGTATAATCCTCCTCCAAGTGACTACTGAGAATAGCTCAGAGGTATTTTCCAGAACTATAAAGGAAATGCATGAATCAGGGGAAGTCCAACTTCTATTCACTATTAATTAAAATACCCTACTCTGCCCCTTCGAACTCATACAGTTCCATGATCTTGCACAGCAGGTTCTGATGAAAATGCCATTGTGCACGCAGGAAAAGAGAGCAGCAAATAGCCAGGCGGACTTGCCATGTTTCCAAGCAGCAAGGACAAACAGCTCATTAGATTCCCAAGGACTCCCCTTTCCCTTCTGCCTCCCCCCATCTTGCCAGAGCCTCTAGCTACTTGTGGATAAAGCTTAGGGAAGAGAAGTGGAAAGAAGCTAGAAAACAACTGTAATACAGGGCAACAGAAACAGAAGCAATGGCAGTTTAGAAAGCTATGTGAAGAACCCACAATACAATCCTTCCCAGATGGATCATGTCCAACTTATAATTGGTAAATGGAGGAGTCTACTTTGCCAGAGCAAGTAATACTTTTAGAGACAATGTCATGATAAGTATTGTTGAAAATTGCTATGGTTTGATTATATTTTGACTGTGTCCATTAAAGATTCAGGGACTGGAATTTAAATCCGGTGTAAAGGTATGAAGAAGACAGCAATTAAATCTGACTGTGAAGTTAGATGTGGGAACTTTAAGGGTGAGCAGGATTAGACACCATTGTCTGTGAGGGTGAGGGGGCCTCCTGATTAATATGATGGATTGATAAGAAGGGGGGAGAAGGGAGGACATACACTCATGCTCTCTGTCTCTTGTCACCTCAGCTGGTAGCAGGTCATCACCAGACACAGAGCCCCAGGCTTGGACTTTCAGAACTGTTAGCCAAAGTCATTTTGCTAAAACGTCTCCCATCTGTGATGGGAGAGCAGACCATTTTGTATCTGGATAACTCTAGGGTCCAAAACTTGCTATCAAGATGGTTATATTTGAAGAAGAAAGCAAACAACTAAAGAGGCTGACATCATAAAGAAGCACAGAGACTTGAATGCAGATGTTAGACCTTCTACAAATCTACCTCATTGTACTTGCTAAACTGTAGGGCCTAAAAGTGAATATAAGGTAGCAAGTATTTAGTCACCTGTTGAAATGCCTGTGCATATCTAATCTTTAGGCTCTTTGAGTTCTGTTTGCCACCTGCCCTCTTCATATTTCTCTCCTTCCTGATTTTTTTCACTCTACCCTGTCACTTCCAAATGCCAATACTTCATTCTTTTTCCAGATTCTGTTTCTTTTTCTCAATATCTTGTCTATATATGAGGAATTCTCTATTTACATTGAGTTAATTGACTACCACTCCATATTAAGTGCTCATCACGTGTTCAGTATTACCTGTGTAATTTGGATAGTTATTTGTGAATAAGCAGATGAACTTCAAAAACTAGAAGTGTGAACATAACTAAAATAACTGCATAAATCCAAATGACATTCACTGTAGTGAAGGAAATGAAGAGAACAAGATACAGGGAACATCTGGGAGGAAGAATTCAGCCAGCCAGCAGAGGACTCATAGAGGAATTTGCATTTTAACTGAATCTTGAAAAATGAAAGAGTAGGACTGGGGATTTAACTCAGTGGTTCCAGCACCTGTCTTGCAAGCACAAGGGCCCAGGTTGATTCCCTGGTAACCACATACAGTACTGGGTGTGGAGACTCACACCCAGCAGCAATCAGTACCACATACCACAGTGCCATGCATGGTGGCTCATGCCTGTAATTCCAGCATTCAGAAGGCAGAGGTGGGAGGATTGCTGTGCTGTGAGTTTGAGGCTGAGCTCAGGGCCAGACTGAACTACAAAGCGAGACCCTGTTTCAAAAAAAAAAAAAAAAAAAAAAGAAAGAAAGAAAAAGAAAGTAGTATCTGGGGAAAATCAACAGAAAATATTCATAGAAGGGAACAGAAGATGAGAAAATTAATGTAGCTGATCACATTAAGCAAGACAGTGTGATAGCAAGTGGTTTGGAAAGATGGACCAGAGATGGCTCCTGTAGCTCTTACAACAAATGGTAAGGAAGCTTGACCTTTTCCATGATGGAACTTGAAGGTTGTGATGAGGTCAATGGCATAGTTGGATTCATTTCTTCCAACTTCTTTGAAAATAGTATTTTGGAGAGGAACTTGGCAGGTAGGGTAGGCAAACAGCTCAAACAAGAAGGAGGCTGCTGTAGAAATTCAGCAAAGAAGTACAGGTAACCAGGTGTGCAGCATAATGTAGAAATGAGAAGATTGTTTTTAGTAAATTAATTTGTAAAGGTCTGTATGTTGTGGCTTAACAGAAGATGGATATCAAGCGTGACTAAGAATCTTGTCAAATTTATACAGTAAGTATGACAATATAAACTCAAAATCCAACAGGTAACAGGGGGAGCAGAGCTGTGCATATTTTTACATTGTTTTGGTGAAGCATAAAGAAAATCATGAATTCCATTTTTGAACTGTAAAATGTGAAAATCTAGGGTGCCATCTAACTGAAGATGTGAACCAGACAGCTGCACATTCAGAAATGAACTTGAGATTGACTCAGAAATAGTCAATGGGAATCATTGTCACATATGTGATATTTAAAACACGGGAACAGATGATCATATAGGAAATTAAAGTTTTGAAAGGGAGAGTAATCCAGGAACAACACAACAGAACTCTGAAATAGAAGGAAGATCCTATTAAAATGGTTGGAAATAATAGGCCAGAAGTTAGCCTAGAAAGAGGAAATCATGGATCTGGAGTCAAGAAAAAAATTAAAGAAATGATTGATTATCCAAGAGTTTAAAGAGTTCAGGTGAAATAAGTAAAGAAAACACTAAATGTCACAGCCATAGGCTTGATAGTTCCAGAGATTATTGACAGCAGATGCTAGTCAAATAAATGAAACAGTGAATGGAGAAGTCAAATCAATAAAACAGTGAATGAAGAAGGACCAGCAATTCTACAGCTTTTGTTGTAGGTTGAAAACATTAGAGTGCATAGAAGCATTAAATAGGTGAAGGGCCACAGATTGGGGAAAATCCTTGAACCAATGGACATGGGAGATAGAGAGTTTATGGAAGAATGAGTATACATACCCATGAAATAAGAGATAAGAGTTTTAATTTCTTCCAATACAGTTCTAACAAGCACAAGTTGAACACATAAAGTTCTGATTATTAAGTTCTTTTCTTATAAACATTATTCTTTCATCTGATAAATTAGAGATATCTTCATATATACTTTTCTATTGAACATTTAAAATATCTTTTCTGCTCAACATTTCAAGTAGAATGGCATGATACAATCCATTTTCATCATGAACTGAAACAATTTATGTACTCATTGCAAATTAGAATTTAAAATTTAAGATTTAAACATATATCTAATTTTCTCATTTTGTACAATTATAAGTATCAAACATATCTTTTCACATTAAAAGTAGATTAAGTGAAAAAGCTGTGCAAGGGCCGAGGATTTAGCTCAGTGGTTCTGGCACCTGCCTTGCAAGTGCAAGTTCCAGGGTTTGATCCCAGGTAACCACATACAACAACGCTGGGCATGGAGACTCATGCCCACCGGCAACTGGTACCACATACCAGTGCCAGGTGTGGTGGCTCATGCCCGTAATCCCAGTACTTGGAAGGCAAAGATAGGAGGATTGCTGAGTTCAAGGCTGAATTCAGGGTCAGCCTGAACCACAAAGTGAGACCCTGCATGGTCAAGGGACCACCACAGAGTCCACTCAGGCCACACGCAGAGCAGTGATGGTGACCGTGGAAGCAGCAGATTTCTGCTTAGCTCACCTGTGTGAGCACCGTGAGCATACACACGTGCAGTATATGGTTTAGGGTATGTCCTCTGTGTGTATATAGGTTCTGTACAGACATACACATATCTACATGTATTTGAACTAATTATATATATGATACATACACATTTATATATAAGGTGCATATATAACTTTCTTACTCTTGCTTCAATTTTTATATTCATTAAACTACTATTACTGTTGGGATTACTGAATCTGGAGCAGATGACACTGAAAAGAATAAAAATATTTAAAACTATTTGACTCTACAGCCAATGAAAAGATATTCTACTGCCTTTGATGTAACCTTACACACTACTCCCCTGATCAAGGCGTATCTCACTTGAATTGTGCTGTGCGGGGGCTACTGGCTGACCCTGTCACCAGCCAGAAACAAATTCTAAAAAGTTCAGGTAACTTCTCTTTTCCTTAAAATTAACTATGTACTGAAAAATACATAATCAAACTTTAACCCCAGCAATACACTAGTGTAGTAAGGGCTACCCTGTGAGATGAGATCGGGAAGGGCAGGTGGAGGGACACAAGTGTGGAGGACCTGGAGTCTAATTCATGTCACTGTTGCCAGCTACATGAATTCTCCCACATGCCCTTTGCCTGCTGATGGATTATCCCTGTGGCACTTCTCCTTTAGCTGCTGCCTGGGGCAGCCTGCTTGATTTTGCCTACACTGCTCAGGGCCTTGCACACAGACACAGAGTTAACTTGCAGTGGAAATGAGGCCAGTCTGGAAGTGCTCACTCAGATACTTGGCTGACCTCATCATCCTGCTTCTTACTGAAGCCTGGAAATGAATTCTGCCCAGAAGAAATACACCGTCTCCCGGAAGCCTCTGGCGGTAACCTCTGATTATCTGATGAGTCTCTCGCTGCTTCCCAAATGACTATCAACTCCCTATCAGAACCATCCCCTGCTTCCCTCCCATTTCCCATCCAGGAAACACAGTATTTTCTGTTTTATCTTCTGAGTCACAGCAAGTATTTTTTCTTTTATAAATAATTACATTTTGGGCAGAATTAAGTTTCCTGATTGGTTTATTAGTTGCCTTCCTTTCTATTTTCATTCCCATTGGGGGGCAATTTGGCTGGTTTGTGTTTTGGTTTGTAGTGAATGACAACCCCAGAGATGCTACTGGCAGAGCATGTACAGCAGAGTGACCAGCTGTGTGGCTTCCAGAAAGAAGCCACTGACTTTGAATACTGCTTCCATAATTCAAGATTTTTGTGACTTTAGGCAAATGATGGAACTTATCTGAGCTTGAATTGCTCCTTGTAAATGGCAACAGTAATAATTTCTAGTTCTGTAGACTTCCTGTGGATATTAAGATGGTAACATAGTTAAAACGTAGGCACAGAGAATGGTGTGACCTGTCACGCATTCATAATAAGATCTCTTTAAATATTAGATATTATGTTTGATTTACCATGAAAGCTATGCTCTGAGTAAACATTTGGCTTCCTTAGGAACGTACTCCTCTGAACATTCTAACAAAGAACCAAGATCATCTTTTGCTCCCCGAGATAATCTCATAAAAAAATAAACATCTGCCACATTTTACACAGGAGACCAAAGTAGTTGTCTCAGTAGCTTGGAGCTTGCAGTGCTCAGGTGAGATAAGGTCATCTTGCTGCAGATGCTGACAAAAAGAACGAGGAGGGAAAAGAGAGGAAACAAAGGTCATGGGACAAATGAGCAAGTGCTCTTCTCCACTCTTCGTACTCCAGACTTGCTTTTCATGAGTTGCTTACATTCATTGTGGAAGACACACTGTACTTGGCCTCCCTTTCATGGATGGTGAGGAGTAATAAACAGCAAGAAAACAACTGGAGGCAGCTTTGCTCAAAGTGTCTAACATGCACAGTGGTCTCTCCTGAAAGCTCTAGCATCTCAAACTGTGCATGACCATGGATAGCAGAAATGTACAGAGCACATTAAGAGAGAAATAACAACAGAGAGATGACTCAGACCCCAGCCCTGGACTTTCTCAAGAAATACAAACTTTGAAAATGCTCTTTCTACTCCAAAGTCAAGATCAAAATATATTATGTAAGTTTATCAGACACGGCTGCAAGAAATATTGGATAAGCAATCCGGTTATAGAGTAATTCACCTCACACTTATTATTCAAATGTTTATATCTAAATTTCTGGACATATGGAAAAGATAGGTGCAGGTGGGATATTCTGCAGCGCACACAACCTGCATACACAGGCTTTGTGGGCAGTGATGCTTAAGGAATTCTGATTCTGTCATATGTTTCTAGGTGCTGAAATTTCAAAATATTTTTGTGACTAGTAAGAGAACCCCAAGGAAGAAATATTTGAACAATCTATATTTATGCATTAGAAGTACTCATCATAAAAAAAATGAAATGCAAGGGGATTAAAATGCAACTTTTGATGTGCAGAATCTGGAGGTGTGTGGAGAAAGGGACACCTTTGTTTCACTGACATCTGTGCTATCAATAGATTGATGAGGTCATAAAATGTCAGAATACATATGTGAGCTATTGACCAAGACAAGAGAAAAAAACAATATGCAGTTGCATGATCTACTAGTTTTCCAAAGGAAGTCGAGAGGAAGTGATAAGGAAAGCAACCAGCAAGAGTCAATCACGAGCTGTTAGGAGCAATATTCTGTCACCACCATCAATCTCTCTAAGATGTCAGTACATCATTATGATTCTGACTGTTTCAACCAAAAATAAAATGCAAGACATTGGCTCTAGACAATCAGGAAAAAAAATGGAAATAGTTCAAGAGGCACGGCTGTATATGAATGCAAAGTACACATCTTCTTGAAAGCTGGACTTGGGGATACTGAAGAGTGTTGGCATGAGCACTGCCAACTCTCATCTTCATGAATCTTGGCCAAGTACATGGGATTGCCTCAAAAGGACACTCCTCCTTCTGGTACCAGTAGAGTCTGATGAATGTGAACCACAATTGACAAATTATGTTTTGAGAGGTTTCCTTCCTACAATTGGACAAAAACCCATGGTACTAGTTGGATAAACCTCACAGGAGCTCTGATGCTACAGTAGCCCAAGAAAAGTTCAAATAGTTCAAAATGTTTATGCTAACATAAAGAAGTCTGAATAAAAGCTTGCAAGGGACTATAATTACTTCATCTTTTTTTGTGCATCACTGTTCACCTTTCCCTGCAGTGATGTTGTGACTCTGAGTAGTTTGAACACACTTATCTGCACACAGCAGGAGGCCCTGGAGCTAACTGTAGAGAGCCACAAACAAGAAATGACACAGAGGACCCAGTGTTCATAGCCACACTGTTACTAACTTGAGTCACTTCAAACACCTTCCTTCACTTAGAACACTGATAGGCTGCCATCTTATCATGTTACCTTTATATGGTCTTGTGCCAAGTTATATTATCAGCCTGAATCCAGAAAATACCAAAGATCTTCGCCTATATGCAGGAGTGAAAAGGACATGAATATAGTAGAAGTTTTGGACACTGGGAGTTGTCAGGTACCCAAGTGTACGGAAGAGTAGATAAAAGGCAAACTAAAGATAAAACAAAACAAAACAAAGGCATTCAAGAAAAAGAGCTATTTCATTTTATGCAGACTGTAGGCTCAGTAATAGTCAAGAAAACTCAACTACAGACACATGACATTTTATCAGTGAGCAGTTTAGGAATTCTTTTTTTCCAATGTGGATTGCTTGAGAGACTGTATTGGTCAACTAATGCTGTATTTTATAGTTGTAAAGACTATGGCCTTTCTATTACTGGTCAATGAAGGAAATGAAAATTAGTACAGAGCTCAGTGTTGACAGCCAAGAATGGAAGGAGGAAAAGATGTTGTCCAAAGTGCTACTGTCAGGAAGCATCTTTTCAAATGGTAGAACTGATCACTAATTCAGAGGAGCCAAAGAGTGGTGTCTCATGAACTGCCACAGTTACGGCAGCTTCACAAGATTTCCAGAGATGCTGAGAAACAGTAATAGCAGAGAAAGCACTACAGACAGTCTGACATCTAGGACAAGAGGAAGTACTATGTATCACTGAGCAGTTGTTTTGGCTCAAGAGTCAAAAATATTTAAATTGGTTCTTTTTTTTTTTTTTTTTAAAGTTCTGGCACTTGTGAGGAAAATACAGCAAGAAAAATGAGAGGATTATTGTGCCTTTCCAGGAAAGTATTAGAATGATTTTGGACAGAAAGCAATATATATTTCCACCAGAATCAGGTACTCTGAACTTGGCAATAAGCTATTTCAGTAGTTATACCAAAGCATATCCCACCAATAGTTAAAATGTCTTCTCTCGTCCATGAAAGTTGTTGGAATCTTTTCATTACAGACTTCCTCTGTAAAGCCCCACTAAGTTAAGAAAGTGCTTTTGATTCCATTTCTAAAGAGAAAATTTAGATAGTAGAATTTTAAAAGTATGGTGTTACATCTCAAATATCCTTTGGGAAATAATAAGCCTGTAAATACTTACAGAAAATTATAAACATCTTGAGAATAATCCTGTCCATTTCAAAGCTGAGATTGCCCCCAGGGCTTTTTTGCTTTTAGAAAATCTCACCATCAGAGTTTGACTCCCAACTGACCTTAGTTTTAAGGTCAGTTTCCAGAGACAGTGGATTATCTTAATCTAGTAAGAAATTCAACTGAAATTTTTCCAGAAGCCATCCATCACATGGGAGCCATGCAGCTCAAATATCAAGTTCTCTGAAGGTCAAAAGGTCAACAGGCCTTGGACATTCATTCACTTCCATGAGTCTTCAAAGCATTTTGAATAACCAGAGATGGGTTAAATTGGAATTGAAAGTCACCTTCTCACAAATCCTTCCTCTCTGTGTTCAATAATAAAACACCTAAAAATAAGTTAATAGTGACCGATACAGAAAAGAGGTGTGTATGTGCTATGTGTGAATATGTTTCCAAAGGCTTGTTTCTTTTATAAAAATGAAAGAATTAAGCCCAATTTTTTATGAGTTAGCTCTAGAATGTCAGAAACTAGACTTCCTTTTATAATCTTGGGGCAAATACCAAAAAAGGAACAAGTCTCCTTTCAATACACAGAGCACAAATCGGGTGAATTTGAGAATGTTAAGAATACAGAAAACGGAAAAGAAAAGAAAGAACAAAATACAGAAATTCTGGTTAACAACTCAAGAACAGCTTTGAGTACCAAAAGTCAGCCCAGTGAAAAAGTCTATGTTTTCATCCCAGTCTGGGTACCATGGTTTTTATGGCTACTGTTAAGTTTATATTTATTGAAGATAATTTTTAGTCTTTCTTTCATGTTTCTGTTGGTCATGGAAGCAGAGGTACTGATTGCTTTTGTTCCATAACATCATTTCAATGATCTTTTTGTAGTAAATAATGTTGGGAGACAGAGACTCGGGCACAGAGTAGATTTGTTTCCTGTCTCAGCATGTTTTCTAACGTGACTTCTCTTACGGTGACACAACATACTGCTGGAGCAGATACCATTCAGCCCCTTTCATGTTTCAGGGTGAGCACTGGAGTATCAAAAGCACAATACATGGATGTGCATACTGCCTACAGTGACATAACTCCTGATGCTCTCTGTCAGTGACCAGGAGCTTCATGGCTCCCTCTAGCAACCATGGATCAGAAGCTAAATAACCCAGCATAAGAATGGCACTGTGTCAGAACCATCACAGTCTCAACGATGTTCTGCCTTGCAATAAATATACTGTTTGGAAATCCTCGCTTCTGAAGATCCACGGGAAGGCTTTCAAAGAGGCTGCAACATTGGAAGATAAATTGTGTTCAAAGAGAAAAATAGGTCTGCCTCAAGCAGAAGTTCATTTTTCACAGTGTTTCATAGATGCAAACTGCATGATTCAATGTAGACTAACTATAGAAATATTTTTAGGAGTAGCTGAAATATTGAACCCCCCAAAAGTAGAGCTAAAGGAAGAAAACTCAGGACATTCTAATGGTAACAATGAAAGCCATAATTAACTTACATATGGTACTTAGCTGTTTACAAAGCATTTTTCACATAAAATGGTTTTGCAACTTAAAGCAATCTTTGAGAAAGTAATTATTTCCTTAATTACACAGTTGGGAAAATTAAAATTTAGAAAGGTTATGTAACTTGCTTAAGCCCAAAACTAATACATTAAGAAAATAACCATACAGATAGACCTAAGCAAATTAAATAAGCCCACAACAAAATAAATATTTGGTCATAAGATCACGGTCTTTATCACAAACTGTTCCTTTTCTATTATGAATTTTCCACTTCTGCGTTGACCCATTTGCCAGTTCCTCACCATAGCTACAATCTTCTTTTCATCATTAGAGTCTATAAAAGAGTTTCCACTCTTCCTCTCTTCTTTCCCATTCACTTTGCTTTGCACACAATTTATTTGGAAATACATATTAAAACCTACTACCCATTGATGGCTCTGCAGGACTCTTGGTTATTTTCTGAAATTAAGCCTCGCCTGTTGATAATATTGTTCTTCTTTACATTGAGGAAAATCATTCACATCTTCCTTCTTTCCTAGTAACTATTTTCCAGTGGTCTCATGGATCTCATCTTCCAACTGTCATAGACACGATGTTCCCTAGGGCACCCCACCTGTTCTCTCTTCAGTCAGCCTCCACAGAACCATCTCATCTAAGGCCACAACATCCATAGCACTCATGCTGCAAAGGCATCCCCGTTCTGTATCTCTGGCTTCAGTAGTTTTTCTGACCTGTATGTAAAAGTATCTCATTTATACCTCAGTCTGATATGTATGGGTACCTATGGTTCAACTGTCCAAAATAAACAGTATTTTTTTTTCTTTCATCTCTCTTTCTCCCTCTCTCACCTCCTTTCTTCCTTTCTTCCCCCTCACCCTCCCATTTTCCTGGTCCTTCTCCCTATCTTTCTCCTTCTTGTTCCTTTCCCAGATTGAATGATCCACACTGACTTAGTTCTGCACCTGAAAGACCTTGTCTTTCTTCCAGAGTCTCATATCTAATTGGTGATTGCATTTGGCTCATTTCCTTCCAGATAGTGTACTCTCTCTAATATATGCTTACCTCATCGTAACAGTGCCTTCACCTTCGGATGACCTTACATATTCAACATGCTTGACTAGTAAAACTTCTTCCTGAGTGATTTTTACTTCCCTTTTTATTGAAGATGCATATAATTCCTTCCAAAATTCAGGTCTTATAATCTTAGCATCCCTAGATTCAATATCTACCTTGTCTTCCAATATGGATAGACAATTTCCAGTCAGTAGAATGCATGGACTAGTCTTTGTGACTGGTGCTGAATTCCTCTACTTTTCCTTCAGTACTAATACACAGACCCACACCCACATCCATGCTCATACTCAAATATACACATACACCAACAGGCACCACAAATTCTTCCCTAAGGGCCAAATCCTTTCATATCATTGCACACGTTCTAATAACTGCTTGGACTTTTCCTGGATCTATCACTTCTGTGCAATGTTTTCAGTCAAAATTAAAATCCAATTCCCCTGCCAACTTCTTTACATACAAAGCAGAGTTGAAAGCTTTCTGAGAGTCTTGCCAATATAAGGACCACATAACACATTCCGTGGCTTTATCTTCATTTGCCAGCATAAGTATCTTCCTGTCCAGACTGTAAGCACTTTCATTTCAATTATCACATTCTGCATATTATATTTCCAGGGTTAATCATAATCCTTGAGTGTATGAAGTACCTAATATGGTTTGTTAAATAAATGGTGAAGGAGGAAAATTAAGTTCTTTGCCTAGATATTGATTTGTTTTCTAATTTGTTTTCTTTTAGTTCCATAGTAGTTACTGTTGTTTTTCCTTGTGGCATCACTTACAACAATGTAGATGATGACAACTAAGGAAATATGTGCTAGTATTATACTTGTCATACATGTGTAATATAAGGATTAACACCCCTTGCACTACAATTGAGTTAAACTAAAGTACATAAATGAAATACATTGGACTTAGTAATTCTCTTTATGGTTTGCTGTAATATTTTAATAAAACCAGGATTTATTATTTATACTCAGGAGTAATTATCCTCACTTTATTCATGAAGAAATAGATATTCATAAAGACATTTTAATTGTTTGCCTAATGTTTCAAAGGACATATTAAGTAATTGATGGTCATATGAATTCCATAAGGGAAATAAAGCAAGGCTCTCTACCAGAGGGGAGATCTAAGAGCCAGAATCGACCTCTCTCTCTCTGTCTCTCTCTGTCTCTCACTCTCTTTCTCTCTTCCTGTCTCTATCTCTCCCTCCCTCTGTCTCTCCCTCTCTTTCTGTCCCTCTTTCTCTCTCCCTCTCTCTCTGTCTCTCTCTCTTTCTCTGTCTCTGTCTCTCACTCTCTCTCTCCTTTTTTCTCTCTCCCTCTCTCTCTCTATTTCTGCAGAGCCATCACCCACTCTGCAGAGCTGATGCTCTTCCATCTAAGTTTTGATCACAGTACAAGGTGAAAGCACTTGTTGACTCTGATTGAAAATGGAATATGAGGAAAAAATAAACTTGTGACTTCTTAAGTCACTGAGATTGCATGAATTTTTCACTTATAATATCATTTGGTTCCATCTGAACACTACATTACAGAAGTCATCACTGTAAGTTTGAAATCTGAGCACTAATTCAAAAGCAACTGATTTGGAGTATGACTGAAAAACTGAAAAAGATATATCTAAAATGCATCAAACTTTACATGTAATGATGTGTAATAGCTATTACTTTCTTTTCCTTTATAAGACTTAGGTATTGAAAGATTCCTGAGTCATGTGGAAAACAAAACTGGAAACAAACTGACAGGAAATTCTATTTGAAAGCAGCTCAACAAACAGGAGCCAGTGGTAGAGAAGAGGCAAAAGGGATCATACAGTCAACATACACTCCAGAAATGTGATCTGGGTCAAGGCCAGCAAGTTCTGAGTTACTCAATGTGTTTCAGAAGAAACAAGGTCAGGAAAGAGAGACATACATTATGTGAAATAGCATTACAGATGTGAAGTTGAAACCGACTGTTGGAGCAAAATCAAGACATTTTAAGAAAATCAAAATATTCTGGGTGAGTCGCATCACTAAGAAAACCTAAATTGAAGAAGGAATAAAGTACTCTAGAATTAAACTACCTGCGCCATCACTATCTCAATGTTCATGATAATCATTTGCATCTCAAAAACACTGGATTGAGAGCACTTCTATCCATTTCACATGTAATCAGCTGCAAAAGCCTATATGAAAACTAAGGTACACACCACAGCATGAGAACTCAAGTGCAATTTTATCTGACATCAAATTATGTGTTCTCAGACACTCAGCTAAGTGGCCCTCTGCCATTTATCCTTTTGTCTTGTACAAAGAGTAATTATCAATAAGTGGTTTGGCTTCCCAAAATAGAGCCAGTCTAACACAGGCCATAGGACAGAAGTAAAAGCTAATCTCAGCATGATAAATTAGAAAGAGAGCTCCATGCATTCTAAATTTGCTTAACAATGAATTAAATACACACATAGGAGGAAACTGAGTTTTTTTTCCCTTTCCTTATCCTATCTTGTGTAAATTGAGCACAAAACATTTCACAAAGACACATGATCTTAGAGCTTTGCACCACATGAAAGATTTTTAGAGGAGAGGAGAGGAAACTCTTAAAATGGAGAAAGACATGTCTTCCTTACAAGTACTTCATCATGATTTTCCTGTCATCATCCTCTTCTGTCTTTCTCTCTCTCTCTTTCTTTCTTTCTTTCTTTCTTTCTTTTCTTTTCTTTTTCTTTCCTTCCTTCTTTTTCTGATACAGGATCTTGTCGTGCACTTCAGGTTGCCCTTGAACTCACTCTGTAGCTCAGGCTGGCCTGCAGCCTGAGGCAATTCTCAACATAGATGTATGCAACCCACCTCCAGCCCATGTGTATTAAATGAGACTTTAGGCCAAAAAAGAGTGAATGGGGATAGAATGATAAGGCCTGTTTCCATGTTAAGCAGAGCACCACTGGGAATAGCTCAATGCATCAGAGCGGGACACATGTTGGGACTGATACCTCATTGAGCAGCTGGACTTCTTTGCATTGTCATTTAAAAAAAAACCTTTTAGAGGAAGACTATAGCTGGTGCTAAAATTAGCAACTTAGCTCTGTGCTAATAGCTTTTCCTATTTTGGAAATATTACTAATAAACAATAAACTGACATATCCACTGTAAACAAATCTCTACCATTTTGATATGTATTGTCGCTTTTGCTAAGAACTTGTGCCAGCTGATTTGCCAGTGACATTTAAACCTCAAGGAGATTAATCTACCTTCTTCCCAGGTTTATAGTAAAAAGTAAGGAGGCAATATTGGTATATTATTTTAAATTTCTATTATTTTAGTGATACTGATGGTTATTTTATTACATCCTACCTTTAGCAATATTTTGCTTCTACTTTTTAATGAGAAAACTGAGGTCTAAGTAGATTTTGGAACATTCCCAAGGACAACCACTAACAAGGACAAGACAGAACTGGAACCCAATTATTACCATTGAATATTAGTTGTCTGCAACCTAATGTTCTTTCTATTAGATCATATCTTTCCTCAATGGAAGAAATTGTGCACTAGATTTTAGCATTAGGTACACTGGGCTGCAATTCACCATTATTTTGTAACTTGCTACATCAACAGTTGCTATCAACAGTATGAAATTGATGTATGTTTGGAAATGTTCCCGTCATAATAACACAGGATTTTTCACAAATTAGTTAGATGCCACATAACACACTTTGTTAAGACAAGCAAAAAGCTAATACAAAGTAGCACTGTGTGAGTAGATAACAAATCACTTGAAAATATCACGTAGGTTTTGTGTAGACGATATTCTGATCTGTTGTAAGACTCAGAGTCCCTCAACCCTTTGCAGTACTCAGATCCCAAGCAGGACACATTCTCAGACCAATAATGTGACAAGCTCAATTTGTGATATACTCACAGCAGGAGCAGGAGGTTTCGGTCTTGTAACTGTTCAGATGACTTTATATAAAAAAGTAGAGAAGAAAATTATACTTCCCTCCCACGTATCAATGGAAATGCTTCCCATGGAGTGACTCAGCCTGAAGCCTGAAACAGGAGCATGGTCACAGCATGCTGCAGGCAGCCACAGCACACTCCACATTAGCTGCCTCCCGCATTTGTGCAAACAACACAGGACAAACGCTGCCAAGAGCACCAGAAGCTTCTACCTTGTGAGCAGAATCTAGTCTTGCAGCAGCAGAAAAAAAGATACTGACTCTTCATGCTGCAAAGTATGGTACTTTTCAACTTGATCATTAACAATATGTTCAGACAACCAAGAGAACACAACATTCTCTCTCTATTACTGTAATAATTATAAACAATTGTATCACTAACAATATGCCAGATGCTGTCCTCCTTACTTCACGTATATAGTTCATTCAATTTAAGATGCACAATACTGGAAGTACTTTTTTCCCTATCTTATTGTTTTACACGTACAAAACATAAGACACAGAGAAGTTATGTAACTTGCCCACAGTCCAGTATCTAAGATAGAGTGGGACCAGGATGTCTACATGTAACATCTGATGTGCTATCTGCCCAACCAAGAAAGTTATGCCAGTTCACCTATTGGTTCTCAAGAATAGCCTGAAACAAACAGTTACAGTGTACACCATGGTAACTATGAGAATCCAAAGTCAAACATGACATAAGAAGCAATCTTTCCTCATGATTTGCTTTTCCAAGGTTAGAAGTTCTACAAATTTACTTATCCTCTTCCAGAGTTCCACAGCCCCATTCTGTGCAAAAATCGTATAAACAATTGCCTAATATATAGCAAGTATACTCCTAGCATATTGCAAATATAGTCTTAAATCAATGCTCAAATTTATCCATTATATATATATATAATTTTATATATATATATATATATATATATATACATTCTATACTTGTAAAACCATATATATATATGTATGAATATTAGTGACAGAAATATATGTATATATAATTATATATTATATATAATATTATATATATAATAGTGACAGAAAATAATAATATCCAGAAAATGAATATAGTATACCACTTTTGTGAGAATGTAATTTTGCCAATACCATATTGCAAGGTAAAAACTCTGATTCCTAGATATCCTCAAGAATTATTTATTTATACTGAATAGCATGAAGAGTTATTTTTATAATCTTCAAATGAGAAGTAAGTTCCAGTTTGTTGTTTTGTTGTTTGTTTGTTTATTTATTGTTTATTTATTTATTTATTTATTATTTGTTTATTGACAAGGGCAATACATTCCAGCAATGAGATACTTTGCTTTCCAATTATACAAGAAATGTCTTGGAGGACTATTTTAGCACTTTTATGCTGTCTTCACTGCTCAGTAGCACACATAATGATCATGGAACAGAAGCTGTTCGTCATCCGCAGTGAATCCATACTGTGCTCTCTCATAACATACATTTTAGCTAAGTTCTTTAAAACCATATTGTGACTTTGCTCCTCTTAATTCTATATGGAACATGAATTAGTCACCAAATTGTTCTGTGATATTACTGATGGGATATGTTGCCATCATTTTGTTACATTAAATATTCAATTTTCAAGTCTTATTCAAGTGATATAGCTATACATATTCAGAACAAGGGATATAAAAAGTGCTGCCCACAGTACTGAAATGACTTGGCAATTCCATTATATAAGGAGGGGCTGAATTCTGGAATAATTTGTGTCATGTAATAAAGGAACTTAAATAACATATGTGCAAACCCCCCCAAAACAAAACAAAACAAAACAAAATAAACAAAAACATACTGTGTTATTTCATCCTACCAAATTTACTAAGATTCATCTCAGTATATTTCAATTTTACACTTACATTAATTTTATTGTTATAAACATTTACATAAAATAATTATATATTCAAGCATTCTTGCGGTATGAAGATGTTCCCCAGCTTAGAATGGTTTGACTTACAATACTTTTCCTTTACAGTAGTGGAGCAAAAGCAATGAGCATTCAGTGGATGCCTTACCTCAAATTTCAGATTTTGATTCTGAGTTACAATATTCTCTGGTAACCCTGGGCAGCTGCTATGAGCTGCAGTTTCCAGTTAGATATGATCATGAAGATAAATAGCTGATACTCTACTTGCTAATGTGTTTCTAAGCTATGGTGTTTGGGAAGGTGTGTAAGCTAAATATATTTTTCAATTGATCATGTTTTTAACTAAAAAAAAATACTGGAAAATAATCTATTGTAAGTCAAACTATGCTCCTGTATTCTCATATTCTTTAGCTAAAAAAAATAGAATTACACTTGCTACATTAATTTGTCATCAGGCTAAGTGTAACTCATCATCTTTCCTCAAATATATCTGAAATCTTCTTTAATCCATCTCACTTTTTTTTTCATTCACCTAAACCCAACTTTTCAGGACACTTTTCATATCCTACTTTTTCTGAGAAGAGTTTCTTGTTTTCATACCTCCAAACAAATCTTAAAACCCTTTAGATCTTTAAATTATCCTTAGTTTCACTTACAAGATTCTGTAAATATACAGATTTATGTTCTACTTATCATTAAACTGTCAATTCTTTGAGAGAAAGGTACACATTTGTTCATGTTTTCATCTGCTGTGACAGTAGGATGACCTCCCTCCCTAAAGATGCTGCCCAGAAATACTGACTTCATGATTTCAGGCATCACACTGACGAAGGGTACACATAATCTAGAAACTGTTTTTGTCAGCTTAGGAAATATTAAGGCTAAGAAGGGAGGCATGTGTGTGCAGTTGTTTTTTATGGATTTTTCCTTTGATGAATGAGTGCCTTGTGCTCTTTATGACCCTGCACAGTTTTAAGTATAAGGGTGATTACTTCATGTCAAATGTTTCTGACCTCCCAAAACATAATGGTGGTTATATATTTAAGACTGTTGCCTTAAGTTCCCAGCAGCTTTCTCATATCCTCACACATACTCCTTCAGCTCTCTGGTTAAGCAGATTGAAGGCTACTTCCAAATCTACCCTTTTCAGACTCTACACTATTATTAGTTATTCTCTAGTCATACCATTATATTATACATGCCTTGGTATTTACTAGTTTAATCAGATTTCTCTCAGCACACCCTCAGTCCCCTCTGTGTTTAAGTACTTTCTCCACTTTGACATTCTTCAATCCCTTCCTGGTGTCCATCTTCTCTATCCCATACCATCACTCTGCATGATAGTCCCGGTGGCCACCAATTGTGCTTCTTCCTCACTTACCTTCTATTGCTTCCTTTTCTCTTTTCCATTTCTTGCATTTTACTCTGACAACTGCCAAGTTCTTCCTCCCCAACAGCTCTCCTATCACATTCTCTACTTATCACACTTTAAGCTGTTTACTACTTATTATTCCTCAAGCCCTTTGCAACCTTCTATTTATTAGTTGCTTCATTTTCTTTCTTGAGTATCTTGACCCAGCTGTTGTTTATATTTTAGCTCAAACTCTGAAAGTCTATGGACTTAAAAAAAAAATTGTGTGAGTAAAATCTTAGTGCATATGCAAAAATAAAGCTATTTTAAAATAGCCTACTGTGGAGTACATTCCCATGGCCTATGCTTCACATCAGTACGCACACTGAACACTTGGCCTGAAAACTCCCTGACACCTTCTCTCTCTTTGGTGCGATTCTCTCATTGTAATTGTACGATGTGTAGGTGACTCACTACTTCTGGTAGTTGGCTGCTCAACCAACAGAAAGAAACCAAATCATTTGTCCCTTGTTTTTAACCACTGAGTGAGACTGCAGTGACTCAGCACAATACGGCTTTCCACCCCTCCCCCCACCTTCTCATTGCCTTTGCTATCTGGGTCCCTGTTCTCTGGTATAGTACTGACAGGCTTCCTTCAGGTGCGTTGCTCTGTTTCTACTACAAGTGTGGTATTTTCCAGGGTACTCTAGCTCATCATCCTACTTTCTTCACTTTGAGGATTGAGGCTTGATTTAACTTTATCTTTTCTCACATGTACAAACCTTGTCTCAACTCAATCTCGTCACGAGCACAAAAAACATAATCTGCATCTGAACCCATCATGAACAGGTTCTATGATCTGTTCTTAAAAATGAATGATACCTTACTGAACCAAAATGCTCAATGAGATCACATAATAAATATAAATACTCACATTCAGCATATTTCTGAAGTTGTGAAAATTCTGAAGGGCTGAGGTGGGCCCATTTTTCCTGGTTAGTCATGATGGATGCAAGGAGTTCTCTTACATACCAGGTGGGGAACAAGCTCTTTATTCAGATGCTGGGTAGGGGTGTATGCTTCAGAGATTCTGCATAGTGCATTTCATGATGAAATACCTTGAGCTTTCAAAATCATTCAATTTGTGCATGTGGAACCTCCGTGGATATTTATAGTTTCCAACAGTGTGTCAGGGCACTGTGAAAAAAAAATACAGATCAAAAGATTAGCATTACTGCATCAGGAAAAACTGACTGGTTATGAAATATTAAAGATTGTCAATCACAGTAATATTTTCAGTTTTATTTTACTTTATATGCCATTAAATCTTTATTTTTATGAATGTTGATACATATATCCTAAAAGCAAATCATAGAAATAAATATAATCAAGAGCACAAATGTGAAGAATGTTTTACAAGGTCTAGCTTTACCAAAGTAAATTTTTATTTTGAGTTTTACCAATTCCACATTCTAAAAGCAGTTAAGACATCATTTTTTATCCTTCAACACTCATCAGTACTTTAAAATCTAAACCTTACCTTAAAATTTAGACCCATTTTTAATTTTTATTTTTCCCAAATTAAAGAAGTATAAATTAGAACTATAATCCGATGTACATAAAGTTTGCTAATTTATTTCACACTATAAATTATACATTTTGGTTTCAACATTTTGTTTCTCATACCAGAGAAACTATTTGTTAATTACACATGTGTCCTATTTGTTTCACTTAAGAATATGGCCTCTATGCATCCATTTGGAGGAAAGAGGAATAGGAAAAAGCAAGAACTAAGATATATTATGCATAGGTACAAATTCCCAATGATGAATGTGATCATAATATATATCTAAAATGTACCAGTAATATTAAAAAAAAACCCTGAAAGTCTGACTCAATAAAAAAAAAATTTAAATAATCATAATACTTCACTGGGATGGTTCCCAGCAGTCGCACATATTTTTGCCACACTGGAAGTTGATTTTAGGGGGGGGCTATAAATTTTTTCCTACCAATCAAATAAGGAGAATACTATTAGCATTATGAGTTTTTTACAAATCCCAATAAATGTGCCAATTAAAGTAATTTCAAATATCATGTTTAATGACAGTAGATGGTTCTAGTGTGAATCATGCTTTAAAATAAACCCCTAGGTGTCATGGACTTAAGATTTACTGGCAAATCTGTAAAGGTAAACACAGTGAAAAGCCATCTGGTTTTGACTTTTTATTGGAGACTGGTAGCTCAGCAATCAATCAGGCTAGTGTTATAATCTTCATAGACAGGGAAGTACTTAGAATTACTTGGTTTCTGATACTACTGAAGGATCACTTATACAGGTGGCATTAGCCGAAGTTACAAGGTCTCCTTTCTTCTCACCTCTTAACTATTCTACAGTAACAACCCCAGGACCTCATTTGCATATACATCCTGGTCATTCTTGCCTTAGAAAGCAACAGGGGTAGGGGGCCTGTTCTTCAAGCTGCTAGCATTTAACTCTACAAGATGGCAGTCTGCTGTTTAATGAGAAAACAACATCATCCTTGTGTTAAGAGTATGGATTACAGAGGCAATGAAGAGATGGAGATGGATTTCAAGGATTCCTTTATCCAAGGTCCTCCTGCTGATTTCATCCTTCATGTTTATTTCACCCTCACTCATTGCTTCTGTCTGGTCACTTGCAGTTTTGGTATAAAACGATGTGTTCTGTCCTCCTCTATCCAAAGGGAGACAGATGATTCAGTCACATTTGGCACATTACACGCTGTCTCCCGAGGCTTTCAGTGTGGAGTGGAATCATTCAAGGACAGGGTAAAAACAGCGGTCCCTCAATCATTACAGACATAACTGGAAACCTGCCACTGTCTAATCCTGGCTCTCCAGCTATCTTGTTACCTGCAGTATCAGTGATATTCTTTTAATAGGGATTAATTGTATTTATATACTATAATATTACACTGTACTCCATGCATAAGTATAACTGTAATTTAATTAAAAATACTAAATAAACATTTTAAATATCAAAGACTAAGTAGGCATAAATCTGTTTCTGTTCCCCAAATCTCAACTGATGCTAACAGTGGGATGTTAGAATTTATTCTCTGCTGAGCTCCCTTGTATGCCAGCCAGAATTCCAAGACCCTGAAGGTATAGCAAATATAAACAGACATAAAAAACATGAAAATAATCCTAGATCTAATAATATGTTGTTTTTATCGAAGGCTTATAGTATTGCATGGTGTTCTATTAATAGCACTGGGCATTTGACTACTGAAACTTCAAATCACAACTCTGGAAGGGTGATGCTATAATTTTTTATTTCAACACATTGAGGAAAGTGATACTTTGTGACTGGAATCTTGGAAGCCCCTTTAATATCCAGTCTCCTTGCTCCTATCTTAACAGAACCCAAATTATACTGAGTGAATATATCTCCATGTGCATGACTACATCCCAAGATTCCCACATGAAGAAGTGGTTTGAGAGGTAAGAAGATACTGGTTGACCCACACAGAAAAATTCTGTTGGAATAAACAGCTAGGAAGAAGTCCTTTTAGCATTTTGATCACTTCTCCATCTTCCCACTTCCATGGCACACTGGCTGTAAGTCCTGCGATTTCCCATACTATCAAGTTAAATTTCAGAATGGAAGCTAAGCAGAGGGCAGCCCAGTAAAACAGACTGCAGAGGGCAAATGACAGCGAACAAATCTGAACCACTTCCTAATTTTCTAGCTAATGTTTTAGTAGAGCAGAGATACTCATTAAAGAAATCAACAGGAAACCTGCATTTGGAGGGATTTCAATGCTAAGTCCAGAAATTTGGATCTTGAAAGCAATAAGAAATAATGGGAGGACTATAAAAAAGTTCAGACAACTGACCACCTACCATGGGTGTGAGGGGGTGATCAATATCTTCATTTGATTCAATTCTCTTTTATTATTGCAATCGCTACTTAACTACCTGTTGAGCTCTTTCCTATCTTTAATGTGGTGAATTCCCAAATCCCACTCTCCCTTCAATGGTCATGAACTAGAATGGCTCATATGTCATCTGACAGTCACAAATAATTTTAGTATTTCTCGGGAGGTACATACTAATAATATAAGTTAAATATTTTACAGTAACATATTATAGCCAAAGAAAAAAAAGACTGATGGAGAAAGAGTTTTTAAAAATTAGTGATTTTAAATGAAATGATCAACTGAGGTACTCCTCAGCAGGCGGTGTTATTATAAAGATAAGGAATCTCATTTTAAATTTGGTTTTCATAGATTTAGTTAACTGCAATCTAGCTGGAGAAGCCTTTCCTGGTGAAATTTTTAACTAGTTGAATGAGCATGTCCCAAGCTTGTGAAAAGAGAACTGTTGCTCAGAGTTATTGCTATTCTTCCTGGCTCAGGGGGTGATGAGAGTGACAGCAGCACTTTCTTACAATCTCTGCCTCTTCATAAATGAGGAGAAAGAATGTGACAGTGTTCAACAGAGAGCCCCTACGGTGCATTCACAGACTTCCTGTTCCCTACAGAAGGCTTTCTTTAGGCATATAAAATGAGTGCCAGGAGGGGTCCGCTTTATGGGTGTTTGGAAAGCAGGCTAATTCTGACTTTCCCATTCAGCCAATAGATGTGCCACTTTGCTTAGCTGTTGGCAGAAAATGATTATGTCAGAAGAGTTGAAGAAGGCTCTTGGCCCATTGCACCTGGGCTAAAATGTAGTCTCCATCATTATGGAAGGAATCAATCTTTTCATGAAGAAGCTATTACTCAACATCCAGACAACAAATCTGGTTGGTTAGGTGCATTATTTGTTAGTCACATTTAAATAGATTTTTTAATAATTATTGGAAGTTAGACAAACTGTTCAATAAGGGTTTGTAAATATGAAGGTTCACTGAAGAACATATGCATACAAATTTAGGGTGATATTATGACTGAAAATACTGAGTCTCAAAGATTATAAACTACAAATTGTATAGTAAGCAATGGAAAAAAAATCTTAGAAATTGGAAAAGGAACAGGGCTAATTAATAATCATAGAACTGCTGAACAGAAAGTAGGCTCAAACTCAAGGATTATTGAACATAAAGTCTTATTTAGAATTATTTATTAATTGAGCTGTGGAAAGAATTCCAAATTGAACCCAGAGCCGTGTGGGGCCTTGTATCAGAAGCTGGGAGTGCAGTGATTGGCCAGGCAGGCAGGCCTGGGACCTGGGCTCTTGAATCTTGTTCAGCTGAGGGATCTACGTCAAAGAAGCCAACTATCCCAGCTAATTGTAAAGTGTAAAGGGTTACAAGAAAACAAGACAACAGAATTCTGTCAGAATTCTGGATTTCTACATCAGTCTAAAAAATACAGTAAGCACTCTATGGACAAAGGTTTGCTTAAACTGAATAATAAAAGCTAATTAACAATTAAGCCCTTGAGTGAGGACAACAGCAGTCTGAGAGGCAGCCCAGGAGGGAAGGGAAAGACTAGAAATATTGGGAAGATCTCTAAAGAAGGTCATTGTGATTGGACTCTGGTGAGCAAGAAGCAGCAGGAAGACTAGATGGAAAACTAGTTCATGCTACCTTGTGATTCTTTTTAGGAGTCATATTAAAGATACAGCATGATTTTTGAAATAAATTAGGAAGCCACCAAAAGATTTAGCTCAGAAGATTAATTTTTCTGGTGGGTATTTTAAAAAGTCCATTCTGACCAGTGGGTAGGAAATGTTCAAGAGTAGAAGAAAGAAAATCACTTAGCAGCTGTTCCAATACCAGAAAAGAGATGTTGGCTTTAAGAGGAGAGGTGGCCATAGATATAAACTAAAGAGCTTACTCAAGATGTATATTTTAATTGGGATTTGATAACAAGTATACTACATTTTATGCAAGATGAAGGAAGTGGGGATGACCCCTGTATTTCTGACAAGAAACTGAAAGGTACAACGTGAAGCATTATCCAATGCAGGAATCCCAATTAACAAGGAAAATTTTAGTATTTTATTTTGTTATTTGAAAAATGTGAGATGAATGGCAGACATCAGAGTTGAAAGCATTACTAAGTAGAGATAAATTGAAGATAAAGAAAGAGCTACAGGGTACATAGTATCATGGGTTGTCCAGGATAGATGGTATTTGGTGCTATGGGACAGAAAATATAGAAAGCAATGACAGGCACTGTGTCACAAAGTTTTGCCTTAAGAGAAGATTTGGCATGAAGGGGCAAAGGCCATAAGCAGCTCACAGCCTCTACTCAATGCTGTCACAAGCCAACTTGGCTTTCAAACCAAGGTCGCAGTTTTCAGACAGGGGCCATTGGTGCCAGATGATATTCCATGCCATTGTCAGTGAGTATTCCTTGGTGGTATGTATCTTTTTTAAAAAAATAAAGACAATGGTCAGCCCCACCTGTGGTCTGAATCTATTGTGAGTCAATCCTGTTTGTTCCCCTCCCTTTTCACCTGCTTCAGAACTGCATCATAATCTGAAGTCTTTGGAGCCCAAACCCGCTTGCTTTTTCAGTCTTTTTATCTTTGCAGTGAACAATTTACATCTCTAATTCCATCTCAGTGTTCCATGGTGAAGGATCTCAAGTGTCAAGTTCCCAGTACAAAAGAGATGTACAGTTAAAATAGGCAATGAAGAGTTCAGTGAAAGCAAGATGTGTGGGGAAGGATTAGAAAAGCTAACAGAGGCTGTGGGTGTCCTGTAATTGTAAAGGTTGGAGCTTACCAAGCCTATGCCTAAAGGGACTCTGTGTACAGTGCACTATATGACAAGGAGGGCTGTGGCTAGTTTGTCCCCTCCAAACTCATGTTAACTTTTTGCCATCATTGGAACAACATTAGGATTCTGAACCTTTGAGGAGTGATTAGGCTTGGAGGGCTCAGCTGGTTTCCTCTTCTCTTCTTGTTCTTCTACCTCCCAGTATGTGATAACATAGAAAAAGACTTATGTCTGATATTATCCATTCTATCTAGGATTCTAGAACTGTAAGGAAATACATTTCTGTTCATTATAAATTACCTGATTCAGGAGATCCTGTCAAAGCAGCACAACATGGGCTGAGACAAGAGACATGCCTTAGGGGAAAACACACATTCCATGTGAGACTGACTTAGCTAGAAAGGAATCAAGGTAATAAATTCCTGGAGTCATCCTTCTCTGAAAATCCCGTATGTCCTAGTGTCTAACTCTGAGACAAACTAACCCTCAGCCAGAGGGCAAAACACTCCTCATGAAGTCTCACCAGTGCTAGTCTCAGAGGCCTGAAGTAAGATGAAGAAAAGCAAAGTACAGATCTAAACCGGAGAATACGAACTGCCCAACACATCTGGAGAAAAACATAGTTGGAGAAAGACGGCCAAGGACAATCCCCAAAGAGTCCCCATATTTAGCAACTAGAGATAGAAGAGTCTTTGCTCACTGTACCCTAGAAAAAGAATTAGAAGAATATGATGTCAAAGAAGGCAACAAAAAGGAGAGTGACTCTTCAAGAAGATGGAAGACACTTGTCTAAAATTTTGAGCCTTTAAATATGATGGTGATTAAAGGAACCCATGGCAAAATGGCTGACGCTGCTGACTGTAGCAGTGGTAGCTTAACAGAGGCTGCGCGGGTCAGATCAGAGAAACCTGGTTTAGAAGTACGGACTGCAGAGGTCATTGATCGTTTAGGAAATATGATTGTGACAGGGAGCTAACAGAGGAGGATATGAAATTGGGTAATTTCTTCTTTTTGATGTGTGTGTGCACTCATGTGCATGCTCACAGACGAGCATGTATCTTCTTCCATTGTTTGCCAGAAGTTATTGGAAGATATTTTTCAATTGTTTGAAGGGTTTATTCATGAGAAAAGTTCAAACTCTAGAAGACGAAGAAACTGATAAGTATTTCAAAGTTTTTCAAAAGGCGTAAGTAGACAAGTTCCAGAAAATATATGAAGGTAGGGATTAATCTTAAAGATGGGTGCAAATATACGTAACTTTAGAGATTCTGTTTAGGAAATGGAAAATGTCTAGTCAATTCCTTCTGTTTTCCAAACATGTATGAATGTCAGTTATCAGCTGAGAATTGAGTTTGCTATTGAAAAGTAAGGAAGAAATAATGAGAAAACTAGGAAAAATTATAAAAGGGTGTGAAAATAACGAAGGCATGCCATAAACTTAGCAGAGTCAGCTGGACATCATTATCGACGAATTTGGAACACGAGTGGTCACCTTGTTCTTAAATTCTTTACAGACTAAGGCATCTGAAGGAAAAAATAATTATATTCTTGCCATGTTAAAGCAGAGATCTGCACCTGCCCTCAGATTCTGAGTCTGGTTCCTTCCCCCAGTGAAGTGAATCACTTCACTTATCCCGGACTCAGTTTCCTTCCTCTTGAAAAGAGGTAACAGACATTCACTTCACAGAGGCACTAGAATTTAAAGAAACATGTGCGCAGTGCAGAATAAATGATGGTCAAGAAAACTTGTTTTGTTTTATAAAGATTTAAGACTATATATAGTATTAAATATATATAGTATATATATATATATATACTACATAGTATATTACTATAAATACTATATCTATTACTATATTACTATATATTATATTTATTGTATTAGTAATACTATATATTATTATATTACTATATATTATACTATATATAATATAGTATTATACTATATATTATATATAATGTTATACTATATATTATTACAATATTATACTATATATAATATAGTATATATAGTAATATATAGTATTACTGTAATTATAATATAATATATAGTAATTTAAGTAGAGAGAGAGAGGGGAAGGCTGAAAATCTGTAAACCTTTTAAAAGATTATGTGGATGGCTCAATATAAGATTCATCACCGTGTTATTCTGGGACTCTGCTGACATATAAAAGATCCAAATAAGAAAGTTAAAGGGAATGCTACGGTGATATAAAATGGCAAAATATAACAAGCTCTGTATTGTTTACATTTTTAGTCAGTATTTTGAGCTTGGATTATGACTTGCACTTTATTCTGCTGACGGAAAGGCCTCTATGTGAATTTTTAGTTCTCTTAAGAACTTTCTTCTTTTAGAATACAGATGTGGAGGTTGGGTCACATCTGGAACATGGGAATCACACACAGGCATAGAATCTTCCTCCACCTGGAGTCCTGAAGAGAGGGTGGTGTGCTGACTCCATTCCCCGGCAACTGGATTTTATCTCTAAAGGATTTTTCGGTATCTTTTCTCCCCGGAATCCAGAACTGGGGCCTGCAAGCCGGGGTTCACTCACCTCAGTTTACTTCTTTGAGACATGTTCTCTCCCTGTCACTAAATTGCCAAGGTTGGATTAACCTTGTAGTGCTCCTGCTTCAACCTCTCAAACTGCCAGGCCCGGGCGTGCATCAACCTTCCTGTATTAGGGGGAAGTATCATTTCTGTGTCTCCTTTTCTCCTAGGACTTTACATACATGGACAGATGAAAAAGTGGGAGTCCAAGAACAAAAGAAAAAAATTGAGACTCCAGCATAACACATTTTATATTTTAATGTTAAAGATCCTGAATCCAGAAAAAGACTGATTTTGTACATCTGATTTTTTTTTTTCTGCATCAGGGAACAAGGTACATTTATGTATTTTAGAAATATTTTTCAAATATGAATTTTAGTTGAAATGAAGTAAAAATAAAGACAAAAAACCTTTTTCTTTAGACTCAGAACTGAATACTGCATAAGGGGAAATAACTAAATGGCTTTCTCAGTCTGTCTAACTTGGGACATTTTCAACAGAAATAGATGTTTCTTAGAACAATGACTATTGTAAATAGATAAATTTATCCTTACATTATTTGTTCAATTTAAGATAGTAGAAACATGAAAATCACTGCCCAACTATTAACTCTTTTCCTAATGACTCTATAACATAATGCATAGTCCCATGTTGTATAGAATTAACAATTCATATGTTTACTAATTGTACTATTTTTGTATCAACTAAAAGTAATATATTTAATTTTTAATATTTTAATAATTTAACATATTTAATCTTCTTGGGCATCTCCTGAAAACTGATGACTACTAGGAAGAAATTAATATATGCCAATCTTTAAATCCTAGAAAATATTGCACATGAATGCTCTTACTCCACTTCATGCTGGAAGACAGAGCTGCCAAAAGACAGTCAGTACTGAGGCTACTGAGGAACATATTATAAAATGATGTTTGATGCTTGCTCAGAGAACCAAGTAATTCTTACAGAAACCCAGAATATAAAAACAGAGCTATATTCAACTGACCAAAAGCCACATGTATTTTGAGTGTGTATCATTGTATTTTGGTCTATAATAATCCACTACTTGGAGCTCTCTACATATGTCCTGGTTCACTAAAACACCACTGAGAAACATTTCCAGTTATTATATCTCTGGTTTTCTATGTTGTTGGCCATATTGAAATATAAAATGTTGCTTTTCCTTGCTTAATATAATACTCCTCATTGGTTAGCCAAGGTTGTAGATCTACAGAGGTTTTAATCATAAGTAAACCTTTTAGTATTGAATTTGAGAGAGTTTGAAAATATACTTACTTTTCTTTAAAATTTGTCTAAAAATAGAAATTTATGTGAATTTTCATATGGCATTCTAAAAGCAAGTTATACTTTGTGTTTGCCCCTCTGGCCACTGAGTTGATTTGCATATTAATCGAATCTCTCTTCATGCACTAGTAACAAACTCACTTTATTCCTTTAACTACACTACAATCAAGAGACTCTTTGTAAAATTTCATCAATATCTGTGACTCCCACATCTGACCTCCTGTAATAGTGCTTTGTTATCAATAGGACAATGTCTAATTTGCATGGTTCAATACATATAATTCAACCATAAACTCTAAAGTAGTTAAATAGATGTCATTTTTGGAATGTAACTTTGGAGGTGAAATTGTTCTAAACTTGTCAATTTGATGTTTAAATTATTTATATCTAATTTCCATCTGGAGAAAAAGAATACAAATGCCTTAGAAGGATGTGATCACTTGTGTAAGGCACCTATTGATTCCCATATACTCCATGTCTGTACATGAGATGACTGAGTGGATAGAAGAGTTATTTTTACATGTTATATTTTCAATCTTAATCTACATAAGTTTGTCACCAGAACTGAGAAAGAAGCTATTACTTAGTTGGTCTTTTCTATATAGTAGTAGCCCAAAGAAAGAAAATAAAATAAGATTTTATAAACAAGAAAGGATTTTTAAAAGATAAATTTGAACCCTGATAATTGTAATTATTGGAGTGTAATTTCCAGTTCAACACAACTGAGGAACAGTCCTCAAAAGAAGAGAATTTCAGGGCCAAGGATTTATCTCAGTGGTTCTGGAGCCTGCCTTGCAAGTGTAAGGACCTGGGTTCGATCCCTAGTAACCACATACAACAATGCTGGTTGTGGAGACTCACACTCACCAGCAATCAGAACCACATACCACAGTGCTGGGCTCATGCCTGTAATCTCAGAATTTGGAAGGCAGAGGCAGGAGGATTGTTGTGAGTTTGAGCCTGAGCTCAGGGCCAGCCTGAACTACCAAAGCAAGACTCTGTTTTAACAACAACAATAAAAATAAATAAAGA